>SNQJ01S0111786.1:0-28635 GCA_010110895.2 Picea sitchensis | reverse complement strand
CGTTCCGCGCTTCCTAGTCATGTTGCAGAGCGCTCTCCGAGAAAAACACACAGACTGGGACGAGGGCGGAAGCCAATTGAGAACACAGGCAGAGGGACTTGCCTCAAATCTCCACGGAAGGATGGTGTACCAGGGCGCAAGGAACGCGAAGCTACACCAGCACCTCCAAACGCAGAGCAAAGCCGAGACCGGAGCAAGGAAAAACAAATAATCAAACTGCAAATTCCCATGGCCGCCTTTAACTTTACACTCGCCAAGTTCGTAAATACTCGCTCGCGGGAGGAGTCCATCCATCACAGAGCTGTTATGGCTGTCCTGCATCCGTAATGCGGGTGTTTATGGGGGACTGCCTCCAGCATTTAATCTCCGGCCTAGTGCGAGGCCAGTTGGCGCGCCTTCGCCACATGTCACCCCATACGGGGCACATAAAAGTTATTATTAAAAAACACTCTTTTATTATATAATTAAACAGTTTTATATAATACTAAGAAGGTTAAATCTTCACCTAAATTAAAGGCAAACTAAAATTATAATTTACATAAAAGCTAATAAAATGATGTGACAATTTGATATGACATATTTTCTATAGATATATTTTTTCTCTCAACTAGCTAATAACAATAACAATAAAATAATTCATTTCAATAATTTTATTTTCACTTAACATATTATATGTATAAAATATAATTTCACATCACCTTTCAGTGTAATAATAACCTTTTTTTTCAATGCAATGTACATAATTATATAATTATGTCAGACATATTAGTTGAATGGAATTTTATTTTTATTTTTATAACATATAAAATAAAATAATTAGTGTACAAATTTAATTTTAATTAAAATTATTTTTTAAATTTATAAAAAATACAATTTTATTTATCGGTGGTGTCATTCCTCCTGAAATAGGAGAGTTGAGAAATCTGGGAAAGCTCGATCTAACAACAAGGTGGAGCATACTCGCTTTGGAAAGGGTTAGGCATAGCCAAATGATAAGGACTCATTTCAATTTCTCTTTCAACCTATTTACAGGGGATATTTCCTATTTAAAGGGGAATGTGGGGTTTCGATCAAGGGTTTCTAGCAGTTGTCTCAAAACTTGTTACAGAAACCACTGACAACAACATCGGACTCAGTCCACGAGGCCGTCTAGGAGAGCTTAGAGAATTCTGAACGTAAGGCAATTGATTGCTTGCATCAGCGTGGTTTTCAGCCGAGAGGATTTGAATTAGGGCATGATGAAGAAGCCAATGGCGGGTCTGCATTCCAGGGAGAGTTATCTGCGAGGACATTGCAGACTTCAGAGGTATCATCTCTGTCCGAGAAGCTTTCAGATTTAGATAGCCAGAGTGATTTTGATTCAATGATGGGAGATGTCACAGATGATGAGGATGTATCATATCTGGCAAAGAAAAACAGGTCATTGCATCCAGCCACGACTCTGAACGGAACTGGTAATGATAATCCTTTGCTTTTAAACTCGGAGGTTGTTTTCGGTGCTGGCGATTGGGATGAGTTTGATCGGGAGGTAGGAGGAAATGATTTGCAAGTTACTGAAATAGAGGGTGGAATCGTTGAACTGGAGACAATTGATGTGAGAGAGGACATTGGTGGTGATTCCAAGTTAAAGACAGAAGATGATTGTAGTGGTTCATTGGGAGGGATTGCTGATAAACTTGTCTATGAAGATGCACTGAGAACTGGTTTTGAATTAACAAACCTTTGCACTAGCAGTGGAAGTGGCAGACCAGACCTCGAAGAAGATGACAATCCAGAGCTATCAAGGGTTAAGGATCACTTTCAAACAGTGAATAAGTTTCATTCTGGCATTGGCAACGATGGAAATTCATTTCTCAAGACGAATGATTATGCAAGAGGAGACATCGGACTTTCCAGTGAGTTGCCAAATAGTCCGTCGCACTTCTGTTTTGCCAAAGAAGAAGAAAGAAGCTTAAGTCTGCAGAAGACTTGGATACAAGGATTTTACCCTGATGGAAATAGAGACACATCCTTTCTGCAGCCATCTCACATAAATCTTAAAGATATTTGTTATGGAAATGAACTTGAATGCCTATCAGAAACAGAAGAAATGGAGGAAAAAGAAGAGAATTGCTTAAAATGCCACGAATCCTTGAGGCAATCCAATAGTGAAACAGGCATGTTTCTAGTCCCCTCGTTGGATGCCAAAACAACTTATTCTCCTACAACAGCAGTAGCAAACACTGTTGACAAAACTCAAAGAGCGGAAGGAAACGGTGAGAATCTTCTTCCGTGGACTTCTGAACCAGGGGGTGTTTATTCTTGTGACACAAATATTAATACACAGGCAAAAGATGCTAATGATTGGGGAAAAGAAGATCTTGGACCAGACGAGGTAAGTGAAAATTGCATTCGACGTTTAGACACTTGTTTAATTTATAGCAAATTGACAAAATAGTTTACGCTTTGGATTTACATATGTTTTACTAAAATGATTGACTATTTGGATCGTTTAGTTTCTGTCAGAAACTTATAGAATGGATGTTTTGATTTTTGAAAAAAAAAGAGAATTTATCTGATCATAATACTGCGTTTTGTACATTATATTGGTTTACAACTTTACAAAGATGGTATATTCATTATCTGAAATCGACATAACTTTGTTTTTCTCTTTTTAATTCCTTTCTACAAAATTGATGGTTTGGTATATTATCCCGCTTGAGGATTTTAGCATGAAAGTTGTATCTGATCACAACTCCCTGGAAAATGTAAATATGATTTCATTCAATTAACTTCAATCGCTATTCTCAAAGAGATTTAAGAAAGAAACAGAGTTTAGAAGAGAGATATTGTCATATGATTATTTATGTGTTTAATATGCTGCGTATGGGTTCAGCCTCTTTTGAAAAATGTGGAAAGCATCATTTGTCTTTAAAAAAACTCTCTTTAATTTTTTTTGGGCTCTCAGAGTGAGCGTTTAGGGTGGTGTCTCTGGCTATTTATCAAAGTTTTGCAACTCTATTTGGAGTCTTTGGACTAAAGTTGCAGCATAATTGAATTATTGTGTGTTTTCCGTGGATGTAAGACTTATGACTGATTATTCAAAATCTTGAATGTCTCCCTGGTATTATTTATAAGATTTTTGAAACCCCAAGTAAGCTTTTCAAAAGAAGGAAAATAATAACAAAATGCATCCTATGTTTAAGTAAATAATACAACAATAATTATACACCATGGAGGCAAAGCATGAGTACACAAGTTACCCTTTACCTACATAGGCGAGGAGAACTAGTATGTTAGTTTTGACTACGATCTCAAAAGAATCCACATCTTTGTTGAAGATGCCAATCCTGACTGAGATCTGTACAACCAACTCTGATCTAAAAGTTGTAACATCTCCAAAATAAAGCATGTTAGTTACCCCATTAAAAGCAGCATGCCATCACATTTTCCATAAAAAGGCAATGCTTGTCAATTTAATGATGTCCCAAACGTTTCTTCTTATCTGTCCCAAACGTTTCTTCTTATCTGTTGGGCCATCCATTAGTCCCCAAAAGGACCCCTTTCCATGCCACTAAGCCTCTGACAACTTTGCAACTCCACATAACATGCTTAACAGTTTCAGTTTTCCCATTACTCATTCATTTTCAATATTATTATATTCCCATTACTCCTCGATCACATTGATCCTCTCCATCATTTATTCTGTTGTCATAACTTGTTACCACCCGCGAGCTTAGTGTCATGTTCAAGGGTATATTGATGGTACAAATGCTCGCTCGGCATGCAATCTTACGGTTGGTTTTGTCACTCAGCTGCTCTGTTTCTGTCTCTGTAACTCTCCCGAGTGTTCTCTCTGTGGTCTGCCCAGTGTTCGAATCCTCGTAGTCTGCACAGTGTTTGAATCCTCGGACAGGTTCTTTTTCGTACATTCCTGAACTAGTATTTTGGATAATAAAGTCAGTTTTTTGCTTCTTCTTTCTATGTATTACTGCATGGACTTTCCGGACTTTAAAGACTTTGAGACAGGAATGCTCGTCTGTAACGAAACAGATGTTTGCCGAGAGTGGTTTTGAGGTTACTGAGCGGAGCTTTGTAGCAATGGCGGAATGCCAGAGCTTGTCTTGAGCTGTACATGCATGCTTTCTCTGAGCAGTTAGATATCCGTGCTGTATGTCAAGCTCGCTGCATACGTTAATTCTTGTTAGTTTTGTGTGAAGTGAAGCCTTGCAATACAAGACCATAGCGTTCCCTCTGTCGTTTGCTATCTATTGCGTCCAAGATGGCAGAATCTTCTGCCAGGAAGAAAAGAAGCAGCAATGAGGGCTACCTTGGAGTTCCCTCTAAGAAGAAGTTCAAGGCTGAACCCAAGGTGAACAAATTCTTGTTCAGGGTTTTGCTTCCGAATGGTCTCAATTTAACACTTGAGTTGGAGAATGCCTACGAAAAGATGCCGGTGGCCGAGTTTGTCCGCACCGTCAGAAGACAAGTGGAGAAAGAATCAGTCGAAGAGGGATCCCGAAAAATCCATTGGGGACCTAAGTCTACGTCAAAAACGCCATGGGTGAGCGAATCGAAGATGGGAAGATCATATGCCAGGATTCTCGCAACAAGACCATGATCATAGCCCTGCAAGTTCATCTCTGAATATCCTCTAAACTATTTTTTAGTTTTTTTTTTATAAGTAAACAGAAATGTATTTATTTCTGTGATTCGAAAAGAGTTTCATGATTTGCCCAAACTGCATCCCGACTGAACAAATAATTCCATATAGACATATTATTTAGTGGAAAGGTAACGTTCTTAGATAACAAAGACTTCTTCAGAGTATTTAACAACATTTTATTTATATATTAAAAAGACACGACTCATTCCACTGTTTTTTGTTTTATAATGTTTGACAGGATGATGGTATAAACAGTGTGCACACATACCAGGTAAATTCTTATATATGTGTATTTAATGTTTTTTTTTTTTAAATATTAAAATTTGTCTGCAGTTTTCGTTATAATATTATGCTTAAAGAAATTTTGTCGAAGACAATAAAAACTTCTGCAACTGGATCATCTAATTAGAATAATAATTAGATTCACATAAATAGAAAATTATCAATTTACAATTTAAATATAGTTTCCATATGAATAAATTTATTAAACGCTCACAGAATAGAACTGAAGGAACATTAAAAATTCCTTATTTAAACGGGAATTTAATATAATTTCCTATAAGGTCACATGGTGAGCTTATCTCTTACTTACCGTTTTCTTATTCACATATATAATTTGTTGATAGCCCATCATCCGACTTTGCTCTTGTAGCTTAGGTTTTCAATCCTCTTAGTAATCTTTGCCATGTGTCTCCACCCCTGTTAAAAAAAATCTACTTCTTTCATATTAGATATTTTATTTTTTTTGGGCTCCACCATGGTTTTATTTATTCCCACATACAATATGTTTGTACTTTTTTTTTTTTTATCTTTTACATTGCATTAGCTTCCATATCGTATATACAACTTGTTTTAACCATTTTTTTTATTATCTTTTACATCGCATTAGATCCCACATTGTATTAGGCCCACCAATATTACATTTAAAACAACATGGTGTTTATTTCCCTCTCCCTTGTATGCATTTTGGACCAACCCCCATTGGAACACCTAATGTAATCTATCGAAGATTATTATTGACATAATCATACCCTTAACCCTATCATATATTGATCACAGAATAATTGAACACTTGTTTATTAAGCTGCCATGCAAAATCCAATATAAAGATTCTATTATTGACATAATCTCGTGGAAGATTTGTACTGGAATTATTGATTGTTAATTTTCTTCATAGGACACGTGGAATGTGACTCCAGAACCACAACTCTTGGTGGAACTGCCCCAAGAGTACACTTTCCAGACATCATTGGCTGATTTAATTGTATGCCGAGTATTGATTTCATAAAAGTATTTTGATTTTTTCCATGCCTAGCAAATGACCAATGACTACTTGTGTATAGGTTTAGGGTCTATTTAATTTGTAAATTTAATTGTCAACCAACACAGTGGATTTTCTTTGAATATGACAACTCTTTACAAGCCCTATGGGCTAATGGACTTGGCAAAAGGCGATTGATAAGGTTAGCGTTCTGGCGATTTTTTGTAGTCTATAGACTGTACCTTTCAAATATCTAGTAATGTTTATGTAATAGTATAGTTCGACAATGTCATTGTAACTTGTAACATTCGATTCAATAATTGTTGTGATTTAACTCCCTGTGTGTGTGCTATCAACTAGTATGACCTCAGTCAAATTTGGCTATGCTTACCATTGTATGTATTCTAATTATTTGCTACATTTTCTTTTTTCTCAAGACATGTAATATGTTACATTCTAGTGTATTTATATGAGAAACTATTTCGTTACAATTTGATTTATATGTAACAACCCCATCATAACTATAGATGACGATAAAGTGAACAAAAATAATAATATATCATTTGCTAGAAATGAAATACAAACATTATTGTCTAAACAAGGACTCCATAAGAAATAAGAAGAATAATTGGAAGGTTGTTTGAATCTACCTCACATTCTGTTTTGTATGTACTCTGTCGTATAATATAACTGTGCCATTTTCTGTTCTATTTGTTGTTCATTTCTAGCCTATTCATTGTGCTAGCCTCTATGCATACACCTTAAGCAAGTTGGAGGTTCATTATTGCCATTGTGATTTTTGGCACACGCCAGGGTATACCCACCTAAGCTCATTCAATCCAATTTGTCTTCATCGAAATTTTGCTTTCTAGAAAAATTTCCATTCGTTATTGCCATTGTGATTTTTGGCACACACGAGGGTACCCACCAAAGATCATTCAATCCATGGGAGTTTTTCTTTCATGAAAAGTTTCAGATCAAAGAAAATAAGAAGAATTTGCCTCACATTCTATCTTGTATGTACTTTGTCGTATAATATAACTGTGCCATTTTCTGTTCTATTTGTTGTTCATTTCTAGCCTATTCATTGTGCTAGCCTCTATGCATCCACCTTAAGCAAGTTGGAGGTTCGTTATTGCCATTGTGATTTTTGGCAGACACCAGGATATACCCACCTAAGCTCATTCAATCCAATTTGTCTTCATCGAAATTTTGCTTTCCAGAAAAATTTCCATTCGTTATTGCCATTATGATTTTTGGCACACATGAAAAGCTCATTCAATTCATGGGAGTTTTGCTTTCATGAAAAGTTTCAGATCAAAGAAAATAAGAAGAATCTGCCTCACATTCTGTCTTGGATGTACTCTGTTGTATAATATAACTGTGCCATTTTCTGTTCTATTTGTTGTTCATTTCTAGCCTATTCATTGTGCTAGCCTATACACATCCACCGTAAGCAAGTTGGAGATTCGTTATCGCCATTGTGATTTTTGGCACAGGCCAGGGTATACCCACCTAAGCTCATTCAATCCAATTTGTCTTCATCAAAATTTTGCTTTCCAAAAAAATTTCCATTCGTTATTGCCATTGTGATTTTTTGGCACACACGAGGGTACCCACCAAAGCTCCTTCAATCCATGGGAGTTTTGCTTTCATGAAAAGTTTCAGATCAAAAAAAGAAGAAGAAGAATCTGCCTCACATTCTGTCTTGTATGTACTCTATCGTATAACATAACTGTGCCATTTTCTATTCTATTTGTTGTTCATTTCTAGCCTATTCATTGTGCTTCCTATCCAAGGCTTGTATAGAAACATAAAAATATTATATTTAATTGTCTATGCTATGTTCTTGCTATACATCTCCCTTCTTTTAGCACTTTTATGTTCTCTCTGAGCATTGCCTGCTCCTGTTAACCACATGTTCTCTTTTTGAAGTCTTTATTTTTCAGCTTCTGGTTCCATTTCATCATCGCTTATACAAATTAGTTTTCAAAATTGAGTTGCATTTTGATTTTCTACCAAAAACGTGGATTTTTTTTGTTGCAATTGATTTTCTACCAAAAGCTTGCATGCGAAGCCTTGTTGGGGTGGAAATGGAGGTACTCTCCTATCCCCTAAGCTTCTTCCATTCCTCTCAAAGGGAAGACAAAGTGAAGATGAGCCTGAAGCCTCAAAGCCTAGTAAGAGCATTCATCTTTTATCCTCCACCTTTGAAGCTAACACATGTGGTCAAATTAGGAAAGTGTATATGATAGACCTAGTAACTTGACATCCTCTTGTTTGGGTTGATGTGGAGGTACATTGCTAGCCAATAAGATTCTTTCCAATTTCATGAAGGGAAGAGGAGCCCCAAGCTTCAAAACCTAGTAAAAGCAATTATTGTTTATCCTCTACCTTTAAAGCTACCATTTGCGGTGAAAACATCCAGCCATACCAGAAAGGTCTATTTGACTGTTATCATAACCAACATTGTAATAAGGATTGTAATATGGGGGAGTATCCAAGTATTCATTTCATTTCAATAATTTTCCGCACTGATTTGTGAAATATTCAGACCTACAACTGAAAACTAAACTGAATGCAACTGAACACTAAACTGAATGGTACACTATCGAGAGGTAAGGATGAGAAGATGAAGACTGTTGGTAGGGAGAGCTAGGATGATGGAGTCTTCCTTTACCAATTTTGCTCAAGGTAATGACTCTAACTACTTAAAATACTTAATTTAGAGTTTAAGTGTATTCGTATCTATGATTCATTTCATGCAAACGTTCTTTAAGCAAAACACATAAATACTACTAGAAAGACATTGTGAATATACAAAAAATGTTATATTACTTGAACAAAACACATAAATAATACTAGAAAGACATTATGAATATACATAAAATGTATACTGAAAATGTTATATTACGTTGAATTTAATTTAGACATTTTAAACTTCAGGAACGAGAAAAAGGGGAGATGAAAGCAGAGGCATCAAACCTGCAAACGATGGAAAGATTGATGATTGGTTGCCAACACACTGGACTATTCTTGCAATAAGTTAAGAGAACTTCTTGTTGCCACTGGCATTGTTTTGGTCAGTTTCTGCAGAAGAGATTCAACTACCTTTGAGTGTTCCCAAACATGTAGATCGATATTTATTTGCAAGCTTTGGACACAAGCTCAATAAATTCACATTTATTTTGAAACAAACTTTATCTCCATCCTTGTTCTGACAAAGGTTGACAAACTACATTTTTGTCTTTGCAGGTTTACTACCAACCCTTGTTTGCATTTATTGAAGGGTGTTCTGGCAGAACGTGACAAGATAGTGACTTCATCAACAACAAGCAATGGTGGCAATAATTTTGTATGGGGATATGGCAATAATTTTGAATGCCAATAAATTCATTAACTTTGGATATAGTGTTTCATTAAATGAATGTTTCATTTCTTTGTGTAACTTTGGATATAATGTTTCATTTCTGTGTAACGTTCAATACAATGTTTCATTAAATGAATGGTTATTTCCATGTTAGCGATTCTTCGATACAGTGTTTCATTAAATGAATGGTTATTTCCGTGTCAGCAATTCACTGAACTTTGAAGATTGTAATTCATTAAGTGAATAATATGAATTAACGTTTTTTCATGCTTACATGTTTGTTTATGAAACTGTGATACGATCCTGGGTACAAACTGTCTAGGCATTGGGTTCAAAGTAGAGTGGTGGCAGTAAGCACTGGGTTCAAAGCAGAGTAGTGGCAGTTTCACTGGGTTCAAAGCAGAGTGCTGGCAGTTGGATGTAACTCAATTCCTACAGTACACACTCAAGTACTGAAGTCCCGAGCTAAGAAAATGATCTAATGACAATCATAAATAAAGTCCTGAGGTAAGAAAATGACCGAATGACAATCATAAATAGTTAACCACAATTTGCACTGATTGAAATGAAGTTCAGGCAGCTCTAAACATTAAGTAAAATCTCTAAACATTAATTAAAGCATTCCAAGTAAGCATTGGAAGAAGTGAAGCCGACAATAACACTTTAAACCTACGAGCCAATAAAAGTTTAACAAATATATATATTTATATTTTTAAAAATAAATAAATACAAACATCCTAAGTTAAACATTACACTTTTTGGAAAATTATAAAATCAACCCTAAACTAATATCTAGTCAACGATGAACTCATCGCTATAGTCCCTGGGCCTTTCGGCAAAGACTAATAAAAGAAGTTATAAATTGTTAAATTAATAAACAAACTCAATGTTAAATTAATAAACAAACTCCATCTTGTGGTCTAAGAATAATATATTGCTTATTGGAAATTGAACAGAGAGCAAAGGGAGACAGAGCATGCAATGTAAATTGAACACGTTCAACTGATTGACTCTTAGTTTTGATTCCTTGTTGCATTTGAGTTGATTACAGGCTCGGGTCCACTTTCCTGGCTTTGTATATAGGGATATTAGGAATTTATTGGCAATTGAATAGTTTTATAATGACTCAACACATTAGTGGTTGTTTGAGTGTAGTCTTAAGGAAACACATTAGTGGTTGTTTTGAGTGTAGTCTTAAGGAAACACTAATATTGTAAGTAGGGATGATTTTAGGGGTTAAATTTCACTTATGGGTTAATTTTCCATATTTTTTTCAAAAAATAGATTTGCTATTTTAAAAAGTGGTTCGCCCAAATTGTATATGATACAATTATTTTACTTTAAAAATTGCTAAAATTTTATAAAAACTATATAAAATTCTTAGAAATTTGAATATTTTTACAAAACTATGGCCAAACATTTATAGTTGGCATATGAAAGATTAGTAAAATTCGCCAAGATTTCTACATTTTAAAATAAATTTCCATCCTTAAAATCATCCCTGATTGTAAGTGCAACGCCTTAGATAATCTAAACCCTCTTTGTTTTAGCACCAATAAATTCCATATCCATTAGCCATCACTTCAAAAATAAATAAAATAGTTATTCATGTTTATTTCGTGAGTTTTTTCTCTTATAAAGACAACGAAAATGTTGTTAATATCTTGTGTAAATGTTATGATCACATCACCTATTTCAATAGACATTGCAAAATAATAATAAATATTCTACCTATCAATACCATAAACACTATAGCCAAGGCGATAATGATAAATGTCGTGCCTATCAATAAGCGTCGGGATGATAAATGGTCAGACAGTCCTTGTCAGATTCTCAAATATGTAAGAAAAAAATATAATAGACATTCAAATAAATAAAATTAAAAATTTGGTTTTAATAAATATAATCGAAACTATTACATTAACTTTACATAGAATGGAAATTTGGAAAAGTCAAAGAAGCAGTGATAGATGTTCAACGATTAACCATTACTATAGGGCAGGGATCAAATGCAAGCCGGGACCATGGCGGGCGATTGCAGGGATTTGAATCGGCACTTCACTGAGTCTTTGGTGCCCATCACTGACGAGTCTACACTCTGGACCTTATCGTGACAGTATCGTTCCAAAGGCTGCCTGTACCGTTACCTTCAGTTGGAGGCTTCTCATTTTGAACTCCAGTTTGTTTTTTCCCTTTCCGTTGAAGCTCCCTTCCATTGAAGCTCATGTGGAACCCTCTGACCACGTGACCTTCTCCTGCACAAGGATCGACGACTGACTACCCAGCCTAGCTAAATACTCGTCTTTCTCCCACTGCGTTGATCCTTGGACCCTGTCTGTTTGCTTCCTTTTATTTTACCGATCCGACTATCGGACTGTCTGCCACTGTGCGTCCTTGTCGCCTTGTTCCTTGTCTCTCTGCATCTGACAGGGACTGATTCCCGGTGACCACTTGGTATCTTGACTGTTCTCCCCATCTTAGCCTCCTTCACAGTACTGTGCAGTGGGCCGGTGTGGTCCCTTTGACCATTTCTTATGGCTTCCCTGACCGATACTCCCTCACTTCCCGTCGATGACCTCTTTTGGAACCAGGAAGGTATATTGGACAAAATAGATTCCATGATCCACGGTGCTCCGACTCTTCCCTCCAAGACATTTTTAAACTCTGCTTTCCCTCCCCTGGTGCCCCCTTCTAGCAAAGGTCTCCCAGCGTCCTTACTGTGTGACCCTTCGAGAGAGCCTTTGATCTCTGACATGCCTCCTTTACTAAACAGACCGTCCCGTTCGGTGCTTCATCATGATTCTCTTCCCCATCTAAAAGTTCCCTCTGGACGTAAGGTCTGGAAAGCAAACACTAAACTTAGACGTTTAGTTCTGGGCGACGGAGTGGGTTTGGAAACCCTGTGTAAAATGTCCACCTGCTCTCTGGTCGGCCGTATCTCTTATAAAAGTCTGAGCCCTCCCCCTCTGGAGGAATGGATCAAGCACAACTGGATTCCGCTTCTCGGCTATGTCCCGAATGTTCATTTTCTCAAAAAGGGGTGGCTCTGTTTCACCTGTAGAACACCTGAGGATGCCTCGCTGATCCTTTCTTCCTCCTAGGTCTTCGGGGGCAGCAGCCTGATGCTCAAACGCTGGAGCTTGGAGTTCAACCCGGACAAAGACTATTTCCTGCTAAGACATCTATGGGTGCTGCTCCCAGGTCTCCCACTCCACTTCTGGAACGAGGAAGCCTTCAGAGCAATCGAGAACTCTTTGGGGAAGACGATTTGTTTGGACTCTCCTTCGCGTTCGGGATCCACAAGACTACTGGGCAAGGTGCTGGTCGAGATTGACATTTCTACTGGTCTGCCTGACACTCTTGAGATTGAATGGCGTGGGAGGAAGATCCATCAACATCTAGACTACCTTGGAATTCCTTTCAGATGCAACCGTTGTCGTGAGACTGGACACCTTCGCCGTTCGTGCCCAGGTAAGCTTGCTAATACTCTCTTGGATGAATCAGACGATTTGTATCTCAATCCTCCAGCCTATCAGTCGGCCGACCCTTCCCTTGACTTTTTAGAGGTTCCCTCTGTTAACATCACGCTGTCTTGCCCCGAGCAGTCGGCTTCCCTGTCTAAATTAGCACATCTCTGCCCTACACTCTTCTCATCACTTACGGATACTGAAAAACATTTTGTAAAAGATTTTGATTGGCTAGTCCCTTCCACACTGCCCAAGCCCCTCACCTCCGAAGCCAAGCAACTAACGACTCACCCCCTCGACAATTCTTCTCCCTCTATCTTGGCTTCTTCCCCCCATCTACCTGCATCCCCTCTCCCCTCCCCTTTGCCATCCACACAGGATGCTCTCCCTCCCTCGCCTGTTGCTCATGTGGACCCTTCCCTTCCCCCTGGATATAACCAGCCTGTTGAGGACGATGTCTCTCTCTTGGAAGCGCTGAGTCCTTCCCTCTCAGGCGTTTTTATTCCAGACTCTACCACACAAATACCCTTATTCCGTGGCAAAGAGATCATAACTTCTTCCTCTGAAGCGGGTACGTCCACAAATCATCCCCCATCCAAATCCTTTGCTTGGTCGCGTGGCATTGGGATTGAGCTCTCCCCTCTCCAGACGAGGAGCGCTCGAAAAAAGAAGGATGGTTCGGCTGTTCAAATTACTATCTCGAAAGCCAATTCACAAGACGGAAAGGCCCTTAGAGCACTGAAGGCCATTGCACGCTCTAAGTAATGATAGTGCTCTCACTAAATATACGGGGGATCCGGGGCACCCTCAAGGCTGCATCCTTTCGACACTTACTGGAGCAAACTAAACCAGATGTCATCTTCCTACAAGAAACTCTTTCAGCTGATCACTCTGCCAGAGACTTCCTCTATCAATTCCGACCCCAGTGGGTCACAGCCGCATTAAGTTCCATTGGCAACTCTGGAGGCATGCTGGTGGCATGGGATCCAGCCCTGTTCGATTTTAAGTCCTTCTTAACTTGCGGTGGTATTTTGTGTATTGGAAACATTTTTGCCACTAACTAGAACCTGGTGCTCTTAAATGTATACGGCCCGTGCCAGGACAGATCACCTTTCTGGACTCATCTCGCTTGCAGTGGTATTCTCTCCCTCCCCAACCTCATCCTGGGAGGCGACCTTAACATCACTCTCTCCTCGGACGAACACTGGGGCTCGGCTTCTTCCCCAGCATTCGACAACTTCCTCTACAGAGACCTCTTCAAGGCTTTTAATCTTATTGATATCTTGCCCATCAACCCCGTCCCTACCTGGCGTAATGGGCGATGTGGCTTGGAGGCCGTAGCCAGAAGGCTGGACCGCTTCATGATTTCCGAGTCCTTCTTCACTTCCTCTGCCTACCCTTCATCCGGTCCCACTCTTCCATTTTTCTCTGATCATACGCCTATCCTGCTCACCTTAAATCTCAATGTCCGTCTCAAACCGTTCCCCTTTAAATACAATCAGCATTGGGCTGAATCCACAGCCTACTCCGCCCTGGTATATAATGTTTGGAATGATCTGCGTTTCCCGCGGGATCCTAATCCACAATCGAGACTCACCTGGAAATTATCTATCCTCAAATCACACACTAAATTATGGTCTAAACAAAAAAAGGCTGAGGAAGCGATTGCATTAAACAAGCTGGAGCTCGAGATCATGTTTCACATCAAAAATTCCACGACAGCGGCCCTGTCTCCGGAAGACGAGACATCCCTTAAAGCTTTGGAGCACCATAGGAATTCCATTCTACTGGAAGATGAAAAAGGCTGGCGGCTGAGAAGTCAGGCGACCTGGCTTAAATGGGGTGACTCTAATACCAAGTTTTTCCACAGAGTGGCGAATGCCAACAGAAATAAAAAACTCATCTGGTCGATGGAACATGACACGGAGGGGACCATTCGCGGACAGGAGGCGCTCAAACACGTAGCGGCCTCTCACTTTGAACAACTCTACAAATCATACGGAGACTCCAACTTGCCGGCGCAAATTTCAACAGCCAGTCTCTTCACAAGTTTTGTCTCTGCATCTGAAGCGGCGGATCTATACAAGCCGGTCACCATGTCTGAGATTAAGCAAATCCTTTCTATCCTTAAAAAAGAAAAAAGTCCGGGCCCCGACGGATGGACGTCCGAATTTTTCCTATATTTTTTTGATCTTGTGGGTCCAGATCTACTATCGATGGTTGAGGATGTGCGCAAGAAAGGTAAAATCTCCAGCAGTCTCAACTCTACATTTCTGGTTTTAATCCCAAAAAAAGATCACCCCTCTTCCTTCAATGATTTCAGGCCGATTTCCCTCTGTAACCTGGTTTACAAGCTCATTTCTAAGGTCATCTCCACTCGATTAAAGCCTGTCCTGGAAAGAAATCTCTCGCCTGAACAAAACGGTTTCCTTAAGGGACGAAGGATCCATGATGCCATTGGGGTGGCTCATGAGTGCTTACATAGCATTTCTCAGAAAAATCAAAAGGCACTGGTCATGAAAATCGATCTCAAAAAGGCATTTGACAGTATCGACTGGAATCTTCTTAGACTCATCCTTCTCTCGGTTGGTTTTGGGTTTCACTTTACGAACTGGATAATGTCCTGTGTCACAAGTGCTAATCTCTCTGTTCTGATTAATGGGGAAGCGTCCCGCTTCTTTAAAAGTGGAAGGGGGCTCCGACAGGGATGTCCCCTGTCCCCATACCTTTTTATCCTTGTTTTGGAAGGGCTGAGTCTTCTCCTCTCTAAAAATGTTGCCGAGCACCGCATCACTGGTATCAAGATTTCAAATCTCCTCAAGATTGTCCACCTTATGTTTGTGGACGATATCCTATTGTTTTCCAAAGCTGATTTATCGGAATGGACAGCTCTTTTGGACATCTTACAACATTTCTGCACTGCGTCCGGACTGTCCATCAATCCCACTAAGACTACAGTCCATTATTGGGGACTATCAGAGTCGGATTTATCTTCTCTACAAGGAACCTTCCCCTGCTCCTTTTTGGATCTTTCCTTGGGTTTTAGATATCTGGGTTACAATCTCAAATTGGGAGCTTCCACGGCCACCGACTGGACTTGGCTGGTGTCCACATTCGAACGGAAGATAGGTCTCTGGTTCTACAAATGGTTGTCCCTTGGGGGACGTCTCATCCTGGTTAATTCGGTATTGCAAAGTCTGGCTATATACTGGATGTTATTGGAACGGATTCCTGCTAAAATTCTCAATCTTCTCCGTAAACTATCTTTTAAATTTCTTTGGAGCGACTATGCAGGTAATCGACACTTTCACCTTTGCAAGTGGCAGACTCTCACTAGGCCAAAGCGGGAAGGTGGATGGGGTTTAAAGCATCTCTTCATTTTCAACAAGGCGCTATTGGCTTGCTCTTTCTGGAGAGCGATTTCCACTGATAACTTCTGGCATCGGGTTATCAAGGCTAAATATTTTGGTTCCAAACCTCTCTCCCTTTGGCTTCGACAAACACAACTTTATCAGAGCTGGGCATCACCCTTTTGAAAGGGATTGGTTTCATCTTCATAGGTAATCCTACACTGGCTCCATTGGTGTCCGGGCTCGGGCAAAGAAATTAAATTGGGCAGGGACAAACTCATCGGCCTTGATGACCTCTCGATTCTTTCCCTACAACTCAGATCTAGATTGCTGTCACTTAACATCTATTCTCTTGCACAGTTAAAGTTAGAGACTGTTTCCTTTCCTCTCCTCGATCGCTGGCTTCGTAGTAGCGATCTGGCCCTTGGCGGATATTTAGCATTGGAACTCGACTCCTTCACGACTACTCTCAATTGTTCTGGCCTTTCTCTCTCAGATGCCCGAGATACTCTCACCTGGGTAGGGGGCGACGGTTCGGGTGCTGTTACTGCAAAGAATGTATATGCAGCTCTTGTATAGGACAGGGAGAACGAAGTCCAGCCATCATGGCTCACTCAGATTTGGTCCTGGCAGCTCCCTTTAAAGTTTAAACTATTTCTTTGGCTCGGGGCTTGCGATAAACTCCTCACCTGGGAGTCTCTTCAAAGAAAAGGCAGACAAGGTCCAGGGTATTGTGTACTGTGCAGAGAAGCCACGGAGAATATCCACCACCTGTTTATACATTGCACTTTTTCCCAAAATGTCTGGCTGCACCTCTTGCAACATCTTTCTCTTCCATTTCATTGGACTGGTGCAACTTTTTCGGAGTGTTTTGCCTCCTGGACCTTTGACAAGGCTGCGCCTCCTTCACTGGCAGTATATGTCAACTGGCATATATGGATAGAGCGAAATAAGACACTCTTTGAGGACGCTTCCCCTTCCTCCCGGGCTGTCTGCTACAGAACCCTTTCCTCTTTCCACTGGCAGCAGTCCACTATCAAGCCTATCATTTACAAAACAGTCGATTCCTCTATGCCGACAGGTCACTCTGTGGCGTTTTTTGACGGAGCGGCCAAATCTACAGGTTTATGTTGTGGTGCCGGAGGCATTTTCAAGACGCACCCGAAGCGAACGACTTGTTGGTATCTATGCTGTGGCAGGGGTTCAAATACAAAGGCCGAGCTGCTTGGTCTTTGGGCGACTCTTCTGCTAGCTTCCAAGTGGTCCCTTGATCACTTACAGGTCATAGGTGACTCCAAGGTCATTATGGATTGGATTAATTGCAAGTGTGACCTCCATTCGAGCCATGTGGAAGGTTGGAAACACAAAACTCAATTGTTGGCTCGCTCCTTCTCTGACATCACCTTCCGCCATCTCCCCAGATCATACAATTCAGAGGCGGATGCTCTCTCTAAGAGAGCTCTGATTCAGGTGGTGGGCAGACTCTGCATTTTTCAATGTGATAGAGGCCTGGAGAGTCCGACCTCCTATCTCAACCTCTTTGAATTTTAACCAGGCTCTCTGCTCTGGCTCGTATTGTTTGCCTAGTTTTTCCGCTTGTTCCTGTTGCTGTCCGGGGAGGGTGGCAGTGGCTTTGGCTGTGGGGACATCTGTCGCCTTGGACGATCGCAGGTTGGACGATCTCTGCATTATACAGCCATCAAGTGTTGTCGCGGGGATGGACACGCTAGTTCTTTTTCGGGTCTCCTTTCTTCGATGGCAGGAGGAAGGTGGATGGCGACTCCTGTTTTGAATCGCATTCTCCTCATCGGGTCGGATACAGTTCTCGTGTTTCAGCTTGTCGACTAGGTTTGAGGACTGTTCATGCATTGCTCCCGGACAAAACTTCTCCTCCTTTGACTATTTCCGAACCGATTGGATTCCATTTCATTTTGGACTGATTATCTGGCTTCTGAGTTGTAAACGATTTTATACTCTTTATAAAATTGAGCTAATTTCTCTGGGGAAAAAAAAAAACCATTACTATAGTGGTTGGGGTCTTTGACCGGACTAATAAAATAAAAATTATTTTTAATAAATCAATTTAATATTATTAGTAAAAAATTAACAATATTTTTTAAATAAAATGAAAATTAATTTTTAATAAATCAACTTATTTTTTATTAGTATTAAAATTTTATAAAAAATTGATTTCATAATTTATTTAAAATTTTTATTTATTTATTTAGGTTCATCGCATATTCTTAAAGTGATCTTATATAATTCTAAAGAGTTTAGAGGACCAATAATATAGAGATTAAGAAAAACAATAAAATATTAAGAAAACTATTTTCTTTTATTAAAGATAATATATTAATATTTAAAATGTAAATAATAAAATAATAAAAACATAAAAGATCCTAACTACTAAATCAAATAAAAAATGTTAAAAAAAATATTAATAAAGAGAAGCTGAGAAAGTAATGAAAGGAAAATAAGAAAATAAGTTGGAAAAGGGAGTTAATATTGAGAAAAGGAAAACAAAATTACTCATAAAAAGAGAAAAAAGTTAAAGGAAATTAAGGAGATAGACAACAAAAATTAGGATGAAGAAGGGGTTATCTAGAGACATATCTCGATGTTAATATAAAGATCCAGTTATTATCTTCCAACTATCGTTCTTGTTGAGATGATTAGGGCACTTTTCCATTTTAATGGCTTCCTTAAATTTTCTAGGATGGTAGTGATCCACTTTGGATTAAATACTAACATCTTCAATGCAAATGTGTTGCTTAGTCTTGTTAGAGTGTTTTTCCAAAGCGGAGGAACAAGTGAAATTATGCTTAACATCAATCAAATTCTCATGAATTCTTATCTTAATAGAGTGATCGGTTTCACCCACATAAGGTTTACCACATGAGCAAGGAATAAACACATTTTTTATTAGTGGTCTTAGTAGGGTCTTTGTTAGATTTGAGGGAGCTCCGAATAGTGTTAAGGGGTTTGAAAGTAGCCACAATGTTCTTCTTCCTTAAAATTTAGGCAAGTTGGTTAGTGGTCCCTTGTATGTAGGGAAGGAAATCTTTAGGAACTTCATTATTAATTTCTTTCTTTTCTATCGACGTTCTGAAATGCTTTTATACCTTGGTGCTTCTTGTAGACATTATTCTTGAAAACTTCGAGGATATGGGTTTTTTTCGTTTTCTAAATGATATTCATCAGAGATTCTCAAGGCTCTAGTGGCTAGAGTGTTGAGAACTCCAAGCTTCTCAACCAGATGGTGGTGGGATTTAACATGGAGGTATTGCTATGTGTGGGTGTTTTTTTCGTACACTTAGTGCGCCATGGACCCATATTGTTTTCTAGTAACAAGAACATCTAGAAAGGGAAGGATACCATTGGCATACTTCCATGGTGAATTTGATGTATTCAGTTTGACCATGAAGGTGGTGCTTAAGTATTTCCAACTTTTCACGACCATGGGCTAGAGGATAAAAGTATCATCCAAAAATCTAATCCATAGCCTAGGTTGAAGAGAGGAAGAGGCAAGGGTTGTGTTTTCAAGATCTTCCATAAATTTTTTTATCTACATTGGGAGAGAGGGGGGAACCCATATCTACACCACATGTTTGTTCATATATTTCTCCCTGTAAACTAAAAAATGTAGATCTTAGACAAATCTCAACTAAATTTGTAGTATTTTGGTCAGTGATCTTATTGATGACCCTCATAGCACCATCGATAGGAATTTTTGTAAAGAGAGAAACTACATCAAAACTTACTAAAATGTCATTCTGGTCCAATTTGATGTCCTTGATTTTATTGGCAAAAAAGGTGGAGTACTTTAGAAAGGAACTGGTATTACCAACTAGGGGATTTCATTTATCAACCAAGTGTTTAGCTAACTGATATGTTGGCCTGGGGGGGGGGCTTCCTTATGAATCTCGGGGATGCCATAAATTCTTGGGGTGGAGAGGAAAATTTCAATTAATTTCTTATTTTCATGCTCAATACACGATTTGGATGGAGAGGAAACTTTCAATTAATTTTTTATTTTCATGCTCAATACATGATTTGATGGAGTTGGAGACCTCCTTAGAAATCTTTCCCAGGGTTTTTTTTGTTCAACTTCTTATAACTCCCAGTATTATTAAGGTGGTCCAAAATCTTATTGATATAATCCATCTTGTTCGTGATGACTCCAACCCCACCTTTTTCATCTTTTAAAACGACAATTTCATGGATGTTGTTAAGGTATTTCAGAGCCATGTATTATTCTTTACTAATATTGCTTTTTGGAGGCTTTGCTTTTCGAAAGATGATCTAGCAATCTTGTCTAATCCGGGAAGGCAGTGAAAGGTTTAGGCAGCAGGTAAGAGAGCTTTAAGGGTGTTTAGCAAGTTAGGCGGTGTATAGAAAGCAGGGCAGGTTGCGCTTAGCGGGTGAGGGAGAAACCGCACTTTTTGGAAACACTCGCTAATTTAAGAGCACCCCCTCTAAGAACAGCAAGGGATGTAGGTCTACGTGGATATCCTGATAATCTCCACTAACACTCACAAGTTGGAACACATGCACAGATGTCGTAACATTGGTGCTCAATCTTGCCCGCTAAGCCTACCCATTGCGAACTCGAGCTCCCTCCGGCCGGTACCAATAAGCCTTGCGGGTTGGCCCATAGTCTATAGGAAAAGGTGGGCCTTTTCATTTACTACGCGTAGGGGAGAGGTGCTTACCGATAGGTGATTAGCGAGGTGGGGGTACTTCTATCTACTCACTCAAAGGTGTCAAGCTGTCCAAAAAGTACTTCATTGATAAATAAATTTCAAATAAAATCCCCGAAAAAGAAATATTAGTAAGGAAGAATACATGGTTATGAAATCCCTTAACAACAACCATGACATTGTTGTTTTAAATGTTGACAAAGGTGCGGTTGTAGTCATCATGAACAAGACTGATTATATCAATAAGATGTTGGACCACATTAATAATAGTGGGAGTTATAAGAAGCTGAAAAAAAATCCATTGAGAAAGATTTCTAAGGAGGTCTCCAACTCCATCAAATCGAGCAGTGAGAATGAAAATAATAAACTAATTGAATTTTTTCCTTCCACGCCAAGAATCTATGGCCTCCCCAAGATTCATAACGAAGGGGTTCCCCTTAGACTCATTGTCAATACCATTGGTGGGCCAACCTATGAGCTAGCTAAAGAATTGGTCATAAACTGAAGCCCCTAGTTGGTAATACCAATTCCTTTGTATGGATTCCACCTTTTTTGTCTATAAAATCAAGGACGTCAAATTTGACCAAAATGACATTCTGGTAAGAGTTTATGTAATTTCTCTCTTTTACAAAAAATCCTATTAATGGTGCTATGAGGATTATCAATAAGATCACTAACCAAGATATTGCAAAGTTAGTTGAAGTTTGTCTAAGACTTATGTTTTTTAGTTTGCAGGGAGAAATATATGAACAAACCTATGGTATAGCTATGGTTCCCCCCCTCTCCCATTATAGCTAATTTGTTTATGGAATATCTTGAAAACATAACCCTTGTCTCTTCCCCTCTTCAACCTATGCTATGGATTATATTTGTCAATGATACTTTTATCATTTGGCCCCATGGTCATGAAAAGATGAAAATATTTAATCACCACTTTAATGGTTAGTCTGAATACATCAAATTCACCATGTAAGTTAATGTCAATGGTAGTCTTCCCTTTCTAGATGTTCTTGTTACTTGAAAACAAGATGGGTCCATGGTGCCCCAAGTGTATAGAAAAAAGACCCACATATAACAATGCCTCCATGTTGAATCCCACCACCATCTGGCCGAGAAACTTGGAGTTCTCAACACTATAGCCACTAAAGCCTTGATAATCTTTGATGAAGATCATTTAGAAGCCGAAAAATCCCATCTCCTTGATTTTTTCAAGAATAATGGCTACACAAAGCGCCAAGGGATTAAATTCTTTCAAAACACTAATGTAAGACTAAGAGAAAAGAAGGCATCAATAATGAATCTTTGAAAGTTTTCCTTTTCTACATACACGAGACTATTGAAAAACTTGCTCGAGTTTTAAGGAAGAATAACATTGTGGCCACTTTCAAACCCTTTAGCACTATTTGGAGCTCCCTCAAATCTGTCAAGGACCCTAATGACCCCGCTATTAAAAAATGTGTCTATATGATTCGTTGCTCATGTGGTAAATCTTATGTGGGTGAAATTGGTCATTCCATTAAAATCAAGATTCAAGAGCATTCCACTAATATTCAACATAATTTCACTCATTCTTTCGCTTTGACAAAACACTCCGAAAAGACTAAGCATCACATTTGCATTGAAGATGCTAGTATTCTAGCCAAAATGGGATCACTACCATCATATAAAGTTTAGGGAAGCGATTGAAATAGAAAAACATAATTTCACTCGTTCCTTCGCTTTGACAAAACATTCCGACAAAACTAAGCATCACATTTACATTGAAGATGCTAGTATTCTAGCCAAAAGGGGATCACTATCATCATAGAAAGTTTCGGGAAGCAATTGAAATAGAAAAACATCCTAATAATCTCAATAGAAATGATGGTTGGAAGATCAATGTGAATTGAATCCCTACATTAAGGTTGAGGTATGTCTCTTGATAACTCCTTCATGTTGGTTTTTGTTGTCCCTCTCCTTAATTTTCCTTTGAATTTTTTCTCCTTTTTATTAGTACTTTATTTTTTGTTTTCTTTTAGTACTTTTCTTTTATTCTTTTTAGCTTCTGTTTATTAATAATTATTTTATTTTATTTTTTTCACATTTTCTTATTTAATTTAACCATTAAAACCTAGTCCTTTTATTTTTTTATCCTTATTCTTATTTATATTCTAAATCTTATTTTTAATAATTTTTTTGTTTTAAATATTTTTCTTCATCTCTATGATTATTGGTCCTCGAAATTGTGAAGTTTTATTCTTATTTATATTCTAAATCTTATTTTTAATAATTTTTTTTTTAAATATTTTTCTTCATATAATTATCGGTCCTCGAAATTCTGAAGTTAGATAGGGTTCTTTTAAGATTATAGAATGAAACTAGAGTAAACTAGCACAATGGCTAACTTGCAGTTGAGAACGTCGAAAGGTATCGGCTGAAACACGTGCTCTCAATATAAAACGTCTGTGGTAATTCGTATGTGGTAATATGAAATGTTTGGTTGCATTGGGTTGATAAATGGAACGTGGCAATTATATATCCTTATAGTAATTTTTTAATGTGATTAGGTAAATGTTAAAAAGTAAACATGTTAACGAATGCCTTGATAAATGCAAGAAAGTTATGAATAATAAATTTGACCCATTGATTTTGGAGGACAACTAAGAATATGCCAACATCTTCAATGCATAGCCATCAGATTAGGGTTTAAGGTTAAATAAGGTTAAAAGATCATTAATTGTGTCCATTATCAATATGTATACGCCTTTCAAAATAATTTAAAAAAATAAGAAATCAATTTTTAATACTTATTAAAAAAAAATAATATGTTAATATATTAAAAATAATTTTTATAAATTAAAAAATTATGAAATCAGTTTTTAGCATTTATTAAATGTTGATATATTAAAAAATAATTCTTATTATTTTTTATTTTAGCAAATAATATTAATAAAAAATCACCTTTAATAATTTATTCTTACTTATACTTTTAATACCTACTTTAATTATTATTATTCCTCTCCTTTTTTAATATATCTCTTTAATTATTACTATTTCTCTTCTTTTTTTTAATTATTTTATCATTTTTTTCTTTATGTTACTTTTTTTAATAATTTATAGACTTTATTTTCATTTATATTTTTAATATAATTTTAATTATTTTTATTCTTCTTATTCTTTTATATTTTTATTTTTTTATGTTACTCTTTTTAATAATTTAAGCACAACTAAGTAGAAGTTTGAACTAGTGACCTACTTAGTAACACGAACACCTAAAACTTTATTATTGATTTATTTAACCTTTTTTTTTTACCATTTATATTATTTTTCCCTGACCTACTTAACAACACGAATGCCTAAAACTTTATTATTGATTCATTTAACCTTTTTCTTTTTTTCACCATTTATATTATTTCTCCCTTTTATCTTTAGTCTTGAGCTTTTTCTTATTTTCCTTTTATGGAGTATAAATTTTTTCTTAGGTTTTATTTGTTTGTAAGTATAAAATTATTACAATTTTGTGTTTCAACCTTTTCATATTAATATATTTTTTAATGATTAATTTTTTTTGGTCTTCATCTGGATGATGAACCACATTGGCTAGTCCTAAACATCTAATTGTAAAAATATATGCTATGGATATAAAAGAACCATCTCACCATAACTTTGATAGAAAAATTCTTAGAATTGAGATACCAAAAATATAATTGACGAAGTTAATACACTCCAAATTTACATGGGAGAATGATATACTATCGTACAAAGAGAAAATATATTTTTCGCAACACTTCTAAATTCATTATATACCAATATTAAGAGAGAATAATGACTCCACGTATGTAGGTCATGTTGGATTTTTCAAGACGTACTGCAAATCGTTCATTTCGAAAGGAATAAAGGTTGATATTCATAAATATGTGGCTAAATGTGATACTTGTCAGTGTTAGAAGTTTGAATTAGGTGTACCTTTAGGTCTCTTTCAATCCCTTCACATTCTGGATTAAAAATGGATTGAGCTCTCTATGGACTTTATCATGGATCTTCTTAGATCAGAAGGGAAGGACAATATATTTGTAAGTGTACATTGATTAACCAAATATGCCCATTTCATTGGAATTTCTTCAAAAGCTAAAGTCAATAAAATTGATGATAGCTATGTGAAGAATATTTTTAAACTCCATGGTTTCCTGAAAGTCATCTTGAGTGATAGGGACCCCAAATGTAATGTCCCCAAGGCTGAGCCCTGTTGTAAATCATGTCTATGAAGTATAAATCTTGCATTATGAATTGTAATTATGTTTTATAGGCTGGTGAGCCAAGTTCATATAAGTTGGTGGGCTTATGTGTTATTAGGTCAGAGAGACTAAGTGTTAGGGCCGGGAGCTTTCTTTTGTGTATGTAATCATGCAGAACATTAATAAAAAATATAAACATCGCTGCGTGCAGACCGACCACAATGAATGAGTGATGGGGGGACTAAGTTTCCACATAATGGGTAAGGGATTGGGGGCTGGAAGGTGGGAAAGAAAGGCTAAGTGTTGAGCCTAGGGGCTTAAGTCCTTGGGAATAGTATTTTAATATTATTCCAAAATCCATGTGAAATATATACTTTTATCCTAAGTTCCTGGAAAAGGGAACGCATACTTGATGGAGTGCATGCAGCTTCATGGGCGACATGTGTCGGCCCATGCACATGCAATTTAACCCAAGAATTGAGCTATGATGGGGGTTCGTTCTCCATTTTTCGAGCATCCATTGTCTGTCCCGCTGGGCATCTGGGTCTGATCCTTGCATACCCTCACGTAGCTCTAAAACCAGAAAACCGTAATGTTTTCCTGAGAAGCCGACGTATCCACCATATGAACCGTTTGAGTCGGTGTTTGACCTCTGCGTTGATTCCTTGTCACGCACCCTAAAATCAGTGGTAATCTTGTAGATTGAGCCATGTCACCTGTGTACCCTATGAGCCCAACCTATCCGCTCTTGCAGAGTCGAGTCCGTACCCGAACCGTCTTTGGGTTGCTTCCTTCTGTTTTTCTTGAGGGGAATTGACCAGTTGCTGTTGCTGTTATCCTCACCTTGCTGGAATTGGGTTGAAACTGGTTGAAGAAGTGGGTTTTCAGGCCCGTGGTTGAAGAGGCAGGTTGTCAGGCCTGTGAGCAGCTCTCTCCAGGTGAGAGAGTCTACTGGGAAGTGGTTTTCTCCCAGAGAGAGTCCAACACCAGCTACAAAGCTTTGAGAATTCCTGATCCGACTTGTTGCTGAGACCCAGAGAGGGAGGTGAAGCATCGATGGTAAGTGCTTGTGAAGGTGTATACTCCTGGGTGGAACAGGCATGTGGGGAATGAGAGTCCGTGAGTAGTGGGCATAAGAAGGCTCCTGGAGAGAATCCTTCCCGTTGCTCTGTGTAGTTTTCCCTGTAACCTTACCCTAGACTAGGATTCCTTGCCTTGGGTGGAGCTTAGTCCCAACTCGGGGGTGACCCACTGCTGAGCATGATGAGCAGTGTGGTCTAAGGCTGGGAGGTTCGTGGAAGGCCTGCACGTGGTTGGTGGAATTACCATGGTTTCAAAGATAAGTATCAACTTATGCTTAATATTATGTTTTGCATGCTTGTGATGCTTATATGTATCATGTATTCTGTTGTGCATATGAATTATTGTTAATGCTAGGGATTATTTATGTTAGCAGTAATCTTGTGCTTACTCTGAGTTAAATGTGTTTAATTGGACTTAAATGCATGTTATTAATTAAGTAGTAGAATGATGTTGTTCTGCGCAGTAGCGTTTACCTCGGCCAGTGGCCGGGGGGGCGTTACAGTATGGTATCAGAGCCTAGTTTCAATGCTGAGCCTGGATGGGCCGGATAGGTGGTCTTTGGACCGAGGTTTTGAGAATAAATTGTGTCTGGAGGACTAATTTTAGACCTGAGAATGTTTCTGATTGTCAACGGACTACTTGACCATGTGACAAAGCTCAAGAGGTGTAGCGGTATTATAAAACTGCAGTTGGTGTGGTGTATGGCCATAGGGAGAGAGAAAACTCCACACCAGAGGTGTTGGATCATTTCGTGAATTCAGGGAGCGTGAACTTGGAGCGTAGACCAAATTCTTGGTCACTCCAAGTCCCGAATCACGAAAGAGATTAACAAGGGTAGAATCGGATGGTGGAGCGCTTCCAGGAAGAAGTGTCGAAATCCCGTGAGCCGTCGGATCCAACCAACTAGCGAGGAAGTTAGGGCTGGATATCTTTGATAGGTGTAAGCATAGGAGAGATCTGGACCGTTAGATCCAAATCATTGAGGATTGTTGGATCTCGTACAAGAACTCGTGTATCAGAATTCGGGGATTGAAGTGACAAGAGATTTGGAGTCATTGCATCGTGAACTCCCAGTTACCGAAAACTCGAAACCCCGAAATCCTGAAACGATCTACACCGTAGATCGTAGGAGAGGAACTTGACCATTGGATCAAGTAGATGAATAGACCGTAATTTCAGAATTTCGGCAAATGGAAGTTCGAGATGTGTAGATGCATGAACTCCTGATGCCCGAAACTCCGAAACGAAAAGTAAAAGTAGTGGGCCCCCCCTGACATCGCTGGGAGTGAGGTGGACCTTCTTAAGGACACCATGTGTCACTACCTTGGTGGGCGACATCTGTGCTGTGGGCCCATAGGGTAAGGAAATCAAATTTTTGGAAGTCGGGAGTTGGAGAGGGAAGCGAGTGCGAGAACCTCCAGGACCAAAACCCCAAAACCTGAAACCCCGAAGCCCCAAAATCCCGAAACCCGAAGTTTCATTTGGAGAACCTTGTAGCACCTAGAAGTTTAGCGTTTGATCATGGCTCGTGGACGCATGGGTTGGGGACTAAGAAAATGGGGGCTATCGCCGGAAATTGCAGAGCCAAACAGAGCTCAGAAAATTTGTGGAATTGAAACGTTTTCTTATTCGTGTGGGTTTATGAATGTTGTAGTTTTATTAAGGGTTTAAGGCCTGACAAACTTTGGTTGACTGCACGTTGTGTGTGCAGAGTTCAACGAGTGTTAGGACAACCGCGAATCAACGTCAAGTATAGAAATGGAAGAGGTGCGGATTGCCTCCAATTCAGAGAACGAAAGAGAAGGAATGGATGTCAACTTGGGAATCAAAGGATCGAACTCCTATGGGCACGGAAGAGAATTGGATAAGGAAGGGTAGGTGATGAAAATCATTGAAAGATTGCAGAAAGAATCCCAGGCTCACTGAGTTGATAGTCGAAAGATCATGAGGGTCAGGGATCGACAAGGTGAATTCAACTTAAAGGTGTTGAAGAACCTGGAAAGAATAGAAAGGAAATTGGAAAAGGAGAGTGACACAAGCAAAACAGGGAGTTGCAGGACCCCTGAGAGAAAAAGAAGATCGATGAGTGGTAGAAGACATCGTCCTCGCTCCCCAAAGAATTTCGATAAGGAAGCACACAATATTTCAAGCCCATCCCCTACCAGAAAACACCGAAGATCCGGAGTGGATGAATTGAAAGGGAGATGAACAAGATTAAGCCTCCTACTTTTGATGGAGAACATAAGAAGGAGGAAGATGCCGAAACATGGTTGCTTGGCATGAGAAAATATTTCCAACTGCAGAATTATTCCCCTCATGCAGAAGGAAGAATTGTGATGTATCAACTAAAAGGAAAGGCATCCATGTGGTGGGATCAACTTGTGCAGGTGCAACACGTTATAGAGAAATATATCACATGGAAGGAATTCAAGAGGTATTTCGAGAGGAAATACCTGACTAAAAGATACTATGACAGAAAGATGAAGGAGTTTTTCGAACTCAAGCTGGGTAGCATGACCATTGATGAATACAAACGAAGGTTTTT
>SNQJ01S0111784.1:21911-37272 GCA_010110895.2 Picea sitchensis | reverse complement strand
ATGCATCTTTATCCAAATTATAGTATCATAGCTTGAAGGCTTTCATTTGATTATTTGATTGCATTGGAACTTTGCAAGGTAGCTGGTTTTTTAATCGAGCTTATATGACGATGGTTGAGAAACTAGGTCTTTTGCATGGCAAGTGTACATAGTGCTGTATCTGTAGATGATGAAAATTTTAATAATTTGCTTTTTAACTTTAGCATTCAAAAAACAAGTTACTCAATAACTAACGTGCATGGTTTCTTTATTTTCAAGAGGCCTTCTGTTGACATTTGCTGGTGCACATGAAAAGTATGGCCTATATTTATTAAAGTTATGTAGATTGTTTGGGTTTGGTTTATGGTATCAAGGTCATGGTGGTTATCTTTCTTTTGTGTTTTATATTAGGGGATTGAGGAAATGGTTGGTTTGTTTCTAATTGTTGTTAGATCATTTTGAGGTGAATAACTATGCCTAATGGAGGCACATGAGGTTTAATGGAGGTACATGATGTTTATTGTGTGATACACAATTGATATGCATCTCATATGCTCTTTCATGTTGATCTTGCAAACTCCATGGTTTACATTATTGTTCTGTGTCATTCGGCTTCTTTACCTACTCCAAAACTCATTTTTTATTTATTATAGTCCAGTACTTATTTTTAAGAAGTTAGAAAAACCAAATTTCATGCTTGATATGTCTTAACAGGAAATTCATGACCATCACAATTCTTTTTGAATGGCTTGAATATTTGTTTTAGGTCCCAAAATAAACGTCAGTCGTCATAAATCCCAAAACATGTAGACTCGTATTAGGAAAAATCTACGATCATTATTATCTTTCATCATAGAAATGTTATACACAAACATACCAAGAGTATCGCAATAAATCTTCTATCAATGTGTCTACACGTTGCAAACCTTGAATTCCCCTTGTAATTTTTTATCCCATCATCCCTTTTTGCATGCTTGATAAAAAAACTTTCAAAGTTGGTCCTCGGACAAAATTGAAACTTTGGATGTTATTTTATGTACAAACACCAACTTGACTAACAAAAAAAGCTCACCTTTTTGAAGGGCATACCTTACTACCAAACACACCATACAAGAAAGATGTACTCAAACTAGAAGACAACATATGATAACAAATCTATTATAATGTACAATAATGTTTGATATTCTTCAAGATCAATATTAAAACACAATATAAAGTACCCTCCATTGGATATGTCACAATATATGATTTACGAGTAATTTTATTGGCAACCCTTGCAACAATAATACAATTGAAAAACAACTTATCTGTGCTACTGATCGTGATGGAGCCAAGCTTGCAATAAGTCTTTTTTGCTGACAATTATATAGAAATTTATTATCAAATTTAACCCATGCGGGACTTTAGAGTTCACTTAGACAAAATTAAATAAAATTCCCTATTATATTCAACAAGATTATGTTTGAAAGTAAAGATTTTACTTGCAAGGGATACTTTTGTCCTAATATATGAAGAGATGGTAGACATCGAGTTTTCCGTGTTATACTTTAGGTTAAGATAACATATTACTAATCTCTTTTACAATTACTATAGAGAGAAATGTTAAAGCCACTTGTTTCCAGGGCAATTTTCTACGCTGTGAATGTACATAAGCAATGGTTAAATTATCTCAAGTTCAAAGGATTACTCTTCTTTCCCAGTTCTCTTAATACGATTATTAGAAAATGACCACTTTAAGGTTAGCCTTTAATAGAGTTAAACACCTAAATGTCAACCAAGCATACCAACATAGTTTAGTTGAATAGTGTAGACAAGCTCTGAAATAGATTCAAATGAGGCACATGTAATACTATATAAAGAAATATGAACAACTACATTTTATTAATATACAAGACATGCACATTAAATGATGCTTGAAGAAACTTTACACTACAAAACCTTTGATAACATAACCCTATATTAATTGGAAGTGGGTTGCCTATTAATTAATTTAAAGGGACATTCATTGATGTTTCTCCAAAGCCAAGGGGATATTAGGGGCGAAAACTTGAGGATATTATCATAACTTAGACTTCTAATGATTATTGCAATATTAACATGACATTGATACAACACACTGCAACAGTAAACTCTTACTCTAAATATGTTTTCATTATATTAACAATATTAGGATTAATGACCCAAATACTATAAATAACTAAGAATTAGTTAGGACATGGGGACCATCTTTTTTAGGATAAAAATGATTAATATTATGTATTTACAATACCCTTGCCATACCATTATGGTTAACTTAGGATATAGGCTTAACTTAGGATACATGAATTATCCCTTTTTACTATGAAAACACATTATTATTAGAATGTCACCATACCCTTTCTATACATGTAGGGTTTTAAATGTGTAATATTCATGCAACCTTGGTTCCATAGCTTAGTACTTCTTTAAAACCTATAGTAACTAAGTCCCTTCTCACTAATGCATTTTGTGCACAACTAAGACCCCTCTTATTAATGTATTTTGTGCATGACTGAAGATTTTGGCCCATAGCATAACTTTTATTTATCAATTTTATCTTTAGATAGTATTGTGCTAAGAACATATAGACCCTTATTGATGGAAATATATCTCATCTTATAGAGCACTATTGCAAATATGAAATCTAGGCTCTTATTTAGAAGGATTGATAGCACCATTTTATCATAATAATAAAAATGGCTTTAAATTGACAAACCCTTATGATAAAAGATTAATATTTTACCAATTACATACTAGTCTCAATTCCTACAAAAGAATATTGATTAGAACCCTTCTAGGGACCATTGACAAATGATAGATTATTAAGTTCTCATTTTGAACATTTTTATTGAGGGTAGATATGTTCTATAGCGACAAAAACCAAGAATTTGGAAACTAAAAATAGACCCAAAATTGGTTTTCGATCCCATCAACTAACCAAACTCTTGAAACAATTGACAATATATTATTTTGTTATCTCTTTGCTTGAAGTTTCTTAGATAGCAAAGCACTAAATCATCTTTGCTTAAACAAAAAGAGTTTGGGCACCCAAAAAAGACCACTGAGACTCAACTATGCAAAATGATGAAGATTATTGAAAACCAAAAAGAAGTAACTTGCTTTTTCCATACATTCTTGGTCTAGGGTCGTGCTCCCTCTTGCTCACGAGCTTTCTAGATCATCATTATCTTTGGGTCCATTCTCCTCATCTTCTTCATCGCTTTATTTAGTGATTTCCTCTTCCTCCTTAAAGTTGTGAATTGTATTAATGCCTCTCAAGCTTTAACTTCTTGGGTTTCTTCCTCCAACCTCAAGATTTTATCATCTCTTTGGTGCTACCGCATCATTTCCCTTCTACTACTACATGGTTTGCATGGAATTCTAGATTTCCTAAATCATTCATTTAATAGCATGGGTTTATGTGTAGAAGTTATAGCATTGGATCTAAATTGCATTTATATCCTGACTTTGAGCATGCATCTTGTCCACTAGAGTAGGCATGCTGGAAAAACAACTACTTGGTGGCACTTTTGAAATGCTTGGTCTAATGAAGCAAGGTGAACAAACTACAAGTCTAAGTAGTAGTGGAGATCTACGAAGGCACTTACAAACTTTACAAGAGTTCCGCATTTAAACTCTATGATTTAGGAATGTTTAATAGGGACATAAGTCATCTTGGGAAATCTTAGGATGGTCAAGAGTCAAGAGCTTTCATTACTCCTAGACTATCATTATGATTAAGTACAAAAGAGTGAAGTATAATAGGAAAATATTTATATTATCATCTTCATTCTCTTTTATTTCTATTCTCCTATTACAATCCTTCCATAAATTTTACTTTCTAATGTTCAATTTCTTATAAATGCATTTACACAAAAAACATAAAATTTCAGATCTTGGGACCAAAACAATGTAAGAAGGCATTGTCAATCACAACCAACCTAATCTTTGATACCACCACAGTTGTGAAATGTGGTCTAATACTTTATGCTTAAACAAAAGAACAATGAACAAATTACCACTGAAGTTACTTAGCAAATTTGTAGTTTCCCTTCACTTAATGCAATGTCTCACATAAAGGATATCTATGCTAATACTATATCTTTTGTGATTTCAAAGAACTAGTAAGCACCAAAAATATAATGCATAACACGAGATAGCTATGATATACTAAATTTGCAAAAAACTACTTCAATTTGATTAAAAAATTGTAGATACGAAGTACAATGTAAAATATGACAATTGCTCTAACAATGTGTGCATGACTAAAATGCATGATGACTCAAAGGGAGACCATACTAAAGAATGTTTACATATCTTTGGCTCTTAAACCATGTATGACTTGCACACCAACAATGTGTGTGTGTGCATGTTGAAACACACAAATGTATGTACGTATGTATAAATTATATATATTTACCATAGTAAACTTTATGCACTCCTGTATTATTTTTATTATTGAGGAGAGGTAGTCATTATAACTTGGCACACTTTGCTAAAAGACAACTAGATTGCAAATCCAAATGTAGATTCCTATGCAATAATGAGTTAATAACAAACCTTCAGGGTTGGTGCAACATCCCCGCTCGACTTTGAACCTAGGTTGTTGTGGCAACCTCTGCTCCAAATTGCTTCTAGACCACAATGTTGCGGAGAACCCCCCCCTATAGACAAGTGAGCACACCCTCAAATATGCCTGTGATCCGAGACATACCGTAAGATAGACCACTATAAAGTTCTCCATAGATTTATCTGATTCATTCCTATCTATACTAGGAGAGAGAAAGGCATAACTTATTATGTAGTGGTTGTCCTTACGTAATCCTGACAGATGCAACTCTAGAGATACAACTCCATATCTCACAACTTGCTTCCTGCACACAAGGAGACAACAAATACCAATCCTCAAACCTCTCTAGGAATTACGAAATTGTAAATCTAGACTAGATCTAATATGATCTACTCAAGGAAATAACAGATCTATCATTTGTGACCGAATACAACAACATTGGAAGGGGAAAACCATGTAGATCTATATTAATATTGGAGAATATCATACATCAATCAATGGATTTTACCTTGAGTCATGATCGAAGTTCTCCTTGGTCCTTGCTCCAACTCCTCCTTAGCCCTCACACAAGCAAGGCTAAACTGATATGAAGACCAAATCCTATAGAAGAGCTCCTCTAAAATTTCTGCAGCATAAGTCTAATGTAGATTCTTCCCCTTCTTACGCTTGGAATGCCTTCTTTATATTGATTGATGGAGGAGGCTAGGGGATGCTTCTAGACCTCTAGAACTAGTGATTTGATGAGTTACTAGGGCTAGTTACCAAGCTCATATCACGAGAGAAACAAATCACCCAACGCTGATGTCGTAGTAACTCATCAAATATAGAATATGATAGGGGCAGTCGTGGGCTGCAGTGATGCAACTCACAACCGGTCGCGAGTTGTCACTGATACAACCCGCGACCGATCACACTCTACTAGTGGGTTAGAGTGCAACCTCCCTCAAAAACTGTGAAATAGAAGGAAAAAGAGTGTGTCTTAGTAGGGAAACATCAATAGGTCTTCCATGTGTCCCTAGGGTGGAAAATAGAGCTATAACATATGCGCACTATCGTGTGAGGGTAGAAGAGGTTTTAATGGTCGAAACACATTACACTAATGATGAATGTGAGGCAAGACAAGGAATGAGTTGAAGTTGAAGGAACCGGTGAGTACTTGCAATCAGATGTCAACCAAACATATATAGATCATCACCAAGGTAGGCATACCCATGCTCGGAAGAGAGACAAAGCATGACTGCCAACACAATTCACTGTGGATCCATGAAGTGAAATGCAAGACCATGGCCATGAAAAAATGTTAGAAATAAAGAGATGTGCTCGTTTTTCCATAGACAATATATCAATATTGTCACCCAATCATAAGCACAAAGCCACACCCGAGCACCTTTAACCTTGACAGACATAATAATTCCATAAGCAAACCATAAAACCAATAGCCAACCAAGATATTGTATCTCTCTCCAAGGATAACATATCAAGCAAATAATCCAAACCATAACCAAGTAGAAAGTCCAACCATAACCAAAAGCCAAAATCCCAGTTGCAGTAGCTACAACTGCACTCCCTCTCCAAACTTGCGCACCACTAGTCTTATGCAGTTGTGAGAGTGTGAATGACAAATGAGCTCCAGTGCCCTCTTATTTATAGACTTCCAAGTGACCTAAGTAGTCCGACTTGTACTTCTGGAGGATAATAATTTAATAAAAAATATTATCTTGAGCCGACTTGCCTTCTAGGGTTATCATCCAATGTTTTAGTGTTTCTCATGCTTCCCAGAATATTCTAGTCTTGTCAAAGGTTACATGTAGAGGTTAATACCTCCTGCAGATACCATACTATCAACACTCCCTCCTAGATAGGTAGGTATTAAAGGAAATGGTCTTGAGCACAAACAAACCATTCAACAGGGAACATCATCATATCCACACAGGCTATCTCATGATCACATATATCAACTCACGAGCAACATCATCACTATCAATATCATCTGATAACATCAACTGCATCATCTCTCAAAGCCATACTCCATCTGAGTAATAAGGCATGATGTTGAATACGTCACTCACTCCACAAAGTGATACAAGGACCATTCTTATAATCCAGACATATATCCTAGAAGAATAACTATTCCAACAGATGCTGAAAGCCACACCATGGGCTACAAGGACCATTCTTCTAATCCAGACATACATCCTAGAAGAATTACTGTCCTGGACCATTTTTCCCTCCGACCACTACTGTGAACTCAGGGAAAATGTATGTCTTGTACCAATTTCTCCACTCTGGTCACTATCGTGAATTCAGGGAGACAAACCATTCTTATAATCTAAACATACATCCAAGAAGAATAGTTGTCCATGGTATATCAACAATCTGTCAACCTGGACCATTCTCCATAGGGAAAATATCTGTCCATCAACACACTGACTATCCATCTAGCTGGGAATCATCTCCAACACTAGTGGTAGTCTCTATGGCAATCAGAACAATGCCATCCAATAGAACACAATTGCGTCTATCCATAGTAGTATACAACTACTATCCAGTGGTACACAACCACTCCTAGTAGCACACAACTACTAACCAGTGACACAAAGTCACTGCCAGTGGATCACATCCACCACAATAACACATAGTACTGTTGAGAGACATACAATCTCCACAACAATCATATCATTTGATATCAACTTGCATAAACAATATCATGATACAAACTGAGTCATTTGGGCCATTCCTCCAGTCACGTATGTGAGATTTGGAAGAGCATCTTCCCTCGGAAAGTAAAAACATTAGCCATGGGATATATGGACTATTCTTCCCAACCATAGAAGAATAATTGTCCCTGATTTTTGAGCCTGTACCATTCACCTAACCGGGCCATTCCTCTAACATTAATCACAGTGCAACCTGGAGAGAATGAGTCTGCCCTAGGGAATGCTTGTCCCTGATTGCTGAACCTGGACCATTCACCTAACTGGGTCATTCTTCCGACACTAGTCACAGTGCAACTTGGAGAGAATGAATTTTCCCTAGGGAATGACTGTCCGGACCATTTCCTAATGGAAATGATTGTCCTGTACCGACCTCCTATAACAGACCATTCTTTGAAACTACTCACAACTGTGAACTTCGAAAGAGTGAATTCCCAGAGAGGTGGACCATTCTGCTTGATCACTACTTGGAGTGACTGCCAGGAAGAATGAATTTCCTAGACCATTCCTCCACACTGGTCACAAGGGGAATAACTATCTATGGTACATCAACAATCTATCAGACCATTTTCATTACGAAAATGACTGTCCGATCTAGACCATTTTCCAAACTAGAAAATTCCTGCCTGTCATAAATATTGGGCCACTTTCTACACTGGAAGGTAACTGCCCAACCTGAACCATTTTCTGAACTGGAAAATGACTGCCCATAAATCAATAACATATCAATGCTCCCTCCCAACATGGGAGTAATCTCTTCCTTTCCAATAAGGAAGTCATCTCCACGAGTACCAGCTTGTCCCTTACGTAGGCAAAATTTTAATCTTGGACAGAGACTTTACAAAAATATCTGCTATCTACTCATATATGGAGATATACAGGGGAACCACTTTTCCCCTTTGGACTCTATCATGGAGAAAATAATACTCGATCTAAATGTGCTTCGACCTGTCACGGAACACTGGGTTCTCTGAAAGCTTCACACAACTCTGATTATCACAATATATCACGGTCGAATCCAACACCTGATCAAACAGTCTGGAAACCAACTTACAGAGCCACACTACTTCTATACAAGCATCACAAGCTGCAAAATATACTCTACTTCTGCAGTGATGAGTGCAACAAACTTTTGTTTCTTGCTATCCCATGACATCGTGGCAAAGCTCAGACTGAAACATATCCAAGTAGCACTTCTTTTGTCATCTTCACTCCCTGCCCAATCTGAATCGATAAATCCTTGCTGCTATGTATCATAACTCAAACATCCCACAAGGCAAATATCCGACTGAGTATTCTCTAAATACATTAACGAGCCAATCAATTTTTGATACAGAGATGGGTATACTGGATCAAAGTCTCTCAACTTCTTTTGATCTGTCATCATGAGAGTTTACCATGGATTTGCAATCCATCATCCAAGACTTCTAAAGAACCATTTCAATATACTTCCTCTGTCATAGGAATTTTTCACCACGCTTCTGCTGTACATGAGAGGCTCTGCACCAAGTTTTCTTGAATCCATACAAGGTCTTCTTCCATATGCATACAAGGGTGTCTTTTTGGTATAACTCAAAACCTTGAGGTTTCTCTACATATGCTTCTTCTTCAATTACTCTGTTGAGAAGAACAATCTTTAAATTCATCTGATGTAAACTCCAACCCATGGATACTGCAGGAGATATAATGGCTTAGGTAGAGGTATGTTTGGATACTGGAACAAGCTATCATGATAGTCTTCTCCCTCCTTCTGGGAGAACCCTCTAGCCCCGAGTCTTGCCTTGTATCTATCAATGCTCAAGTCTTTTTAACAATTTCTCACACACATTGTTCTTCATAACAACTTCCTTCCTTTCCTTCTGCTCGACTACTTCTAGTGAATTCAAACTAGTTCAATTGGTTGTTCTGACTTTTCTTTCTTTATTGGAATCTTCATGTTCTTCCTCATGTTTCTCTTTAATGTTGGAGTCCATGGAATCTTCTATAGATTACATGCCATTCTTTCTTGAAGGCTCCAAATTTTTCCTTCCGCCATAGGAACATAAATGTAGATGGACAACCAAGGATTTTCAAGGCTTATTTTCGCAGAAGACTTCTTCTAGAGTCAAGATGAACACGTGCTGCTTATTATGGTTGCTACTTCCAATGAAGAACATGGAAATATACTTCATGATATTCATGTATTCTTCAATGGATCATATCGTTTGGGATTAACTCCCTCCTAATCTCAGCTTCATTCCCGAATGAGCAATATGCATGCGCTTCTTTTGGAATTTAGTGATCAACTCCCTCCATCTGAGAGAGTCCATGCTTCCGTGCATCTCTCTTTGCTTTCTGAAAAAGTGTCACAACACTGTTCTGGTTTCCTTTTGATTCCTGAATTCCTTCGAGTCTGACTCTTCTGAGTCTCTTTTAAGTTTGTTTCGATATGTTTTGATTGCTACCCATATGGAAGTTATGTCATCCTTATAAACTTCTTCTATGACAACTTTTGCAAGGATTGTTCATCACAAGGGTACCTACCCGGAACAAGAACAACAAGAGAAAACAAGAAATATCTATCTAGAGGAGACATTAGTTCATTTTGTGAACAAGTACAATAAGAATCTATATCAATAGTATTCATATGCAGTCAAGTATTTATTTCACCTTGCAATAATAGAATCTTTCAAAGATTTCTTTCACAATTTCTAATGTAGCAACTATCACCCTTGATATATATATAAATTTTAACAATTTAATCAAACCTGGAACCTGAAGCCTCACTTGCTATGGAGGGTGCACTTGTTCTTATGAATGCACTAAATCCAAGATTATATCTTCGAAAAGATCTCTTATACTTTCCCTGCAAACACACTCATGTTTTGCTCGATGAGATAACTTAGATAACATATACAAGTGTATACCTTTGAAACCTTGTAACATCATCCAACTTGTCTTCCAATCTGAAACTACATACCATCTTGACAAGAAGTGATTAGAAACTCAATCAGAAGATTCAATGATTAGAACACGCTAGAAACTCTAAAATTTCAACTTTGACCACAAAATCAATTTGACTAGAAGTCAACCTTTGACTTTGACTTTGACCAGTCAACCTTTGACCTTGACCAATCAAACTTTGACTTTGACAAAAAAATTGAACTTGACGTTTTCCCTAGCTAAGAGTACCAAGAGGTGTGCTAGGCTAGGGCGCACTAGGATGTTAAGGAATTAGGTCAAATGTTTCATCATAAGTTCCTGAACACAAGGGTTAGGGTTTGTTGCAGTTGCATAATAAAAAAAACTAGCTGCAACTATAACTGGTGCCACAATGAGCTTAATAACTTCCCAATCTATCTTCCAGTCGCTATACTGTCTGAAGATAGTGTGGGCCCATAACCTGTTATAAATAAAGATATGTGATCATTTTTCCATAGACAATATAGCAATATTATCACCCAACCATAGGCACAAAGCCACCCCCGAGCACCTTTAACCTTGAAAAACATAATAATTCTGAAAGCAAACCTTAAAACCAATGGCCAACCAAGATAGCGTATCTCTCTCCAAGGCTAGAATATCAACCAAATAATCCAAACCATAATCAAGTACAAAGTCCAACCATAACCAAAAGCCAAAATCCTAGTTGCAGTAGCTGCAACTAGACTCCCTCTCCAAACTTGCACACCACTAGTCTTGTGCAGTTGTGAGAGTGTGAATGAAAAATGATCTCTAGAGCCCTCTTATTTATAGTCTTCCAAGTGACTTAACTGGTTCAACTTGTACTTCTCGAGGATAATAATTTAATATAAATTATTATCTTGATCCGACTTGCCTTCTAGGGTTATTATCCAACGTTTTAGGATTTCTCTTGCTTCTTGAAATATTCTAGTCTCGTCAAAGGTTACATGTAGAGGTTAATACCTCCAAAAGCTACCATAATATCAACAAAAAGTACACAGTGGATCCATGTCATCAAAGAGATCATATCCACAAGAAAATAGAATGTGGATCTATGCCACAATATACATCAAAGTACTCATACAAAGTGATATACTCCATCACAGCTTGGGAGGGGTAACATGAATGAATGATGCGTCCCCAAAAACCCAAAGTTTTCGTCCCAACCCTGATGGTATGATTCTACATCATGCAAATAAATGAGTTGATGTCGAGCATGGTAGAATTTTTTTTATTACTGGTCATTGAGGTATACCGTTAGTAGACACGAGAGGACCCACTGATGAAAAAATGGACCCCAAGGTACCTAGTACAATATAGCGAGTGTGAATAGAGGATCTAATGTTGAACACTCACAAAATAAATGGATCAAGAGTCAATGAGGTAAAACCACTATCATTTGCGAGGAAGCTCGCTGTTGAGGACTACAAGTGCCAAGGTACTAGCTGGTATCTAGATCCCTCTCCTAGATAATGTACTGAAGTCTATAGCAAGAGATCCATTGAAGGAGGGACTTAATGTATCCCCCATCAATCGACACAAAGAAGACACCAAGAGATGATGTGAAGAGATAGAATCACCAAGTACAACTGACACAAGGATGGTCGACTTGGATGGTCAAGATGACAACAAATGGTTAAGTTAGGCTTACTTCCCTTGAACATATAACACAACATAATGATGACCTGGAAACATTGACTTAAGAGCACCACTACTATAGTGAAACAACACATGAGACATTGAAGCACTCTCCATAGTGACTGGAAGAGTAATTAGTGGGAGGAGTATATGGCTCATACTAATGGTACGATTCCTAGGCAAGCTATAACCCAACTATAAGACAATGATGCAAATAGATGCCATGTTCAAGGGTGAAATAAATGTTGACCACCACTTTTTAAATAAATATCAATGGTAAACCATGCCCTCACTCTTTTTTTTTTTCTTGAGTGTCTGCTTCATGGTTTTATGAGCGAAAAAGAGAGATAAAAGTGTGATTGATAATATATTTTTTGTATAGTTATATGAGTCTAAAAAGGAGGTAAAAATATACTTTTTAGGTGTCCTTTTCATGTTTTGATGAGCACAAAAAAGAGTTAAAAGTTTTCTCATTTGGAGAGAATGAGTGGTTCAACGACATGCATCTATGTTCCAAGCATATGAAATCGACCTAGTAAAAATGAATGCAACATGGTACTGGCAAGTGATGTCTACTCATGCAAGATGTTCTTTCCATGGGTAAAGGGTCACAAAATGAAGTCAAGATAATGCAAAAGGAAAGAGGTAAAGTGTGACTGATATGACACTAAGCGAGATGAAGGAAAACAACAACGAAACAATAGGCACCAAGACATAAGAAAAAAATGCATATGTGATTGTAAAGTAACAAAAAACGATGGGAACCCCCTCGTGATATGGCTAGAACATAGAGAAAGAGAGAAGAACGAGGCTCAAATTTGAGTCATGCAGGTCTACAGGAGGTTCTCGAGCCTACAAGAAATCATATAATTAGCACTATATGACACTCAACATTCTAACTAGGGTGTCCTTGGAGGGTAGGCACTACTGTACATGTTACGATGTGCAAAAAGAGAATGGCTAGTGTCACAACTTGATGAGATCAAACCTAAGACTTTGTGACGAGAGAATGGATGGTTAATAAAGCAAGATGGTATTGCAGGGAAAAAGGATAAAAAAAAATGTACCTCATGGTTCAATGGATGCCTCCATAGAGAAAGGACAAACAAAACTTCACAGACTCCTATAAAACACATCCATAAATACTAGACTCGAGGTTAAAATGCATAATGAAATCTAAAAAAAAAACAAATGTTTTTGGAATTTTTGGATATGATATATTGACTATCTATTGTATGTACATATGGTTCGGTTCTTACTTATGACCCTGAATGATGTGATTGGAATCCATGTTTATGCGCATGGTTTCTTCTATGAATGCTTAATTTAATGACAAGTTTCAGTCTAACACAAACACAATTAACAACCGATGTAACCTATGTTAAGATCCTGACCTCCCCATGGGTGTGCCTATGATGAGGGCCAAGAAGATATACCTAACAAATGCAAATCAAGTAGCACGCATGATAAACATTGAATTGAATTAACCCACATGCAAAAATAAAAATCACTTACATCACACACCTATGTACAAGGCACTTCACAACTTTCAGCTTATGCAAAATAGATCCCATTGCTAGGATTTTTCCAAGGATCTTTATTGTCACTGATGAACTCATGGGTCATTTTCGACATCATGTGGCACACCATGCAGGGTCCACGCCGCATAATATTGAATTTATGCGTATGAATATACTCATTGTGAGTAGTCTCATGATCTATCACAACTCCTTGATGATGCCTATAGAGACCTAAACGAGGTATGAAACATTGATATTCGATGTGATTGCTAGACAAATTTTTTGTGGCAAGTTTAGAAAAAGATATCCAAGGAATAAAATGTTCAAGATTAGGAATTTCACTGGACACCCTAGAAAATTCCATTAGTCTTGGATCGAAACTCATCATGTTTACCCTTGTTGGTTTCAAATTAGGAAGAAGAGATGATCAAGGTGTTACATATTCCTTTTTCTTATCAATTAAATCCATGGCTTCCAAGATGTCCTCATCTCAAGGAAACTTGAGATCGAGGATTTCATGCAAACTTGGAGAGTCAACAACCCATATGGGTGGAGTAGTAGTTGATCATATTCCATATTAGGATGGAGTTTATAACTAGTGTGAGAAAATGCCAACTGAATCCATGATTAATTGCTGGGACCATGTCCCAGAAAGGAAAAAGTATAAATAAGAGAGAACGAGAATCCTATTTTTATCCACCTACCAATTGGACATTATTGAATATCTATGTTGGGAAAGTTTATTTGCAGGTATACATTGACAAATATGAGGAAGCGTAGGTTTGAAGCTATGAAGGAAAGTCGAGGGTAAAGTCTCAGAGTTGAAAAAAAATCAAGTAACCTTAATCTTTGAGACATCCATGAGTTGCAGTTCAGAAGGGTGCAGATGTATGCGAGACATAGTGGAGTAAAGTGCGGATACCCACTGGATGTAGAATAGAAAAGTGTGGATATGTAGAAGGGTTTGTGAAATCTTGAGAAGTGATGCTTGGTCCAGGATGTTGAGGCTGAGGTTGGTCTATTGGTTTGGGATCTGAGGCATCAGGTCAGTTATAGTGTACAAAGGTAATTCTATATGCTTATGAGGTTATATCTTAGTGATGTTGTGGAACATGCTTGAGGCATGACTTTGTAAGGTTTGGAATATGCTCTCTTGGAGGTATGGTATCTGTTGTATTAAATGTTTTGAGGCAGATCTGTTGAATAAAATTGCTGGTGCATGTCTGAGTGTTATCGGTATATCTTATGGCACATTGTGAGAGGTATTTGTTAGTGATCTTGGTATATGGTTAATACATTCTTGATGCTATATAACAGTGAAATTTTGGCACATGTTTTGGGTTTATGGTGTTTATTTTATGGATAGTATGATGTATTGCTAGTGCTCAACAACACAAGTATTCCAATAGAGGACGAACACCTTCAGTAACCACTCACATAACCAGATCAAAGATCAACACACCAATGTTTTCACATGGTAAAAACCCTACGGGGAAACATCCACGACCCCAACCAACGCAACCACTTGGAGTAGTTTATTAATGCAAAGAAAAAGATTACAGAGAGATTTTACAAGAGAGTTTCTCACAATCGATCATCGAAAAATGACCCTCCTTGCTCTTTAAATAGAGATCATGGACCAATCGGGTGTTAAGCCATGAATCAATGGTCGTTAAGATCAAGGAGAGTATGAACTGTCAGATCACTCTTTGTTGGGAACATATCGTGACCGTCAGATTTCCTAAATACAAGTGCATACTAATGCATACTAAAGAAACACACTAGAAAACACACTTTTACCTAACGACACAATAGACCCAGTAGATCTTAACTATCTCCTAAGTTTCTAAATATCCTAACATCCCCCCTTAAGAACAACTTGGGATAGGATTGAAGGATTTACAATAGTGACACAATAGGAGAAGGAAGGAGGCATTAGATCCTATCCCCCCTTAATGAAAACTTCCTGAACTCCTAAC
>SNQJ01S0111784.1:0-12161 GCA_010110895.2 Picea sitchensis | reverse complement strand
GGTGAGGGGAAGAGTCATCTCCTTCCTTTTGTGCTTATGTCTCTATTTGATGGAGTTTCTACTGTCTCTGGAGCTGGCTTGGGTGAAACATCCCTTTGTGGAGAGTAATGATATCCCCCTTCTTCTTATTGTTCCTTAGGAGCATCATCATTTTTAACAATGTATTTTCTCTTCCTCTTCCTACTTGTCTCTGTGTGAACAATGATGTCGTCTTGAAGAGGGATCTGCACTTTCAATTGTGGAGTAGGAGCAATATTAAATTGCAAATGTGCAGAGGAAATGGACTACTACCAGTCAATGTTTTTCTTCTTCAACTCCTCAATTACAATAATTTTAATCATTCCTAAGTGAAAAACACATGTATCAACTTCCTTGGACTTAGCTTGGACCCTATCAGCCATTTTTCCAATTATTCTAAACAAATAGAAAGGGATATTCATGAGGTCTTTGCCTGTGAAGTCCAACAAAAGTCTAATGTGGTACTGATAAAACATATTGAACCTGCCCTCACAGGTGAAATATATTTGGATCACCCTTAGCATATTATCAAATCATTCAACCATGTGGCTCTTAGGCACTCCCTTTGATAGGTCATCTCCCTGACATTCTGGTTTAAGGAATAATTTAGAGAAGGCTACATTTAGATTCATGGACTTAAACCATCTTTCACTAGTATTTGGTATCTCGGTGGCTATTGTTATGGTTTCTTCAAATACTTCAATTTCAAGAGTCCCAACTTTAGTTTTGGTTCCATCAAAATTCAAGGCAAATTGTCTAGCTACCTCAGGGTGCCCCCTCTACATTTTCTGACAGAAATTGAAACATCCCATTCTTTGGAAGACCTCCCTGATCAGAGGTTCAAAAACAAACAACTACATGTCATAGGGTTTAATACTCACAATTCCCCCACCCTTGTGAGCCTTGTTCTGCCATGGAGTATCCATTGATGTTATAGGAAGAAAACTAAAACTACAATTTGAGTGATGCAAGAGGCAAAACATAAAGACATAGGTGTTAGGGTTTGGATGGATAATCTTTTTCAAAACTAGTTTCTTTCTAAGGTTTTAATGTTCTTTAGCCTACTTGGCCTCCAGGATTATGAAAGGGAAACTCATAGTCAGGAAATGAAAGAAGTCTACACAGGAAAATAGAGATACAAGGAGAAAGCTGCTGTGATTTGTTTTTGTTTAATACTTCAACATTATTTTGCAAAACACATTTAACTTTATTAGCAAAAGACCCTTTTTAAATTTCCAAAGTAGATAGACTTGAATAAGAATGGAAATCTTGATGATAACCAACTGGTATAGGTTCTAAGGTAGGTGAATAATAATGCTAAGTTTCTACACAGAGCTTGCAGTGCCAAAACATGGGATTCACAACAGAGTTTGCAACATAAGCAACAAAATCCAAATAAGGGATAGGCAAAGTGGCCTACCAACAAGGTTTCTTTAATCTTTAGTAAAAGAGGTTGAGAGCTCTACAATTGGTTGAGAATTGTGATAACAGAGGTAAGAGGGATAGTTGGTAGCGTGGACCACCAGTTCGCAGCGCCTAGGAGAAGAAATGATAAAAAACAACCTTTACTGTCCTTTAATAGAGCTTAAAATGCTCATGGAGTACTTGGAGGATGAGGCTTGAAAATTGATATGATTGATATTGGACGAATCCACCTGCTGCTGGTATAACCTCCAACTCACTTTTCTCCAGCTAGTTCACAATAATTTCCGTAGTGCCTGTCTGAAAACACCAGTTTTTGCAACACCGAACTATGAGAAATTTGAAATCTTGGAAAATCAGTAAGAAAATATTTAAATGATGAAATACCAGGTTATTTCGTTAAAAACATAAGTGTTGAAAATAAGGAGATCGGTTGACAAAGCATCATAAGTGAAATTATGGTGATGAGAGCAAAGTGTACTTGAGATACGCTGCGAATTTTCAGATGAGATGGAAACGTACAAAAATAACCTGCTTTGACCTTTTAATGTGTAGAGGGACAAAGTGGAGGGGTTTTAGTACATCGTGGAAGTGGTGACATGTTAGGGTGGTGGTGGAGGCACAAGGACGATGGCTTGTCTAATCTTGTCATAAATATGAATATATAACCAAAGGGTTTGGGCCAACATCAACACTAAATTTATTTGTGCTAAAACCTTAAAGACTATAAGGAAAAGGAAAAAAGTAAAAACTAAACAACACTAAAGATAAAAATAAAAAAACTAAGGCTGAATTGACCCAATCAATTCCATGTGATAACATAATTCTTGGTGATTCAACCCAAAACTACCATGGAGGGTCATCCCTTGATTCTTGGGATACCTTGGCTAGCTACGACTGATGCCTCCATTGGATGCAGATCTAGGGAAATGACTATATCGAACAGAGCATATATGAATAAATTTATCCTCTATCCACATACAAAACCAATAGTAGAATATGTCCTATGGATATAACATCCCTACAAAGATGAATAAATCACACAACCCATTTTTACCATTGAACAATCTAGAGGGTTGAAAGAACAAACTAAAGATATTTTTCTAAATCAATTCATCTCCACCATAGATGATGCACAATATCCTGAATCATCCTCTCCACATGATCTCATCTTTAGTAATGATTTTTAGAAGAATTGTGATTTGGCAAGCTCATCATCCCTTCTTGTGTCAACCATTAAATAAATTTCTTACCCTTATAGTGTTCCTATTGAGATAAGACCAGGTAAATTTTTAAACATTAACTCTCAACTGGACCAAGATCAAACAAAACAAGTAATTCAGGTGCTACAAGAAAAATCTGATGCATTTGCATGGGATTACAAGGACATGCGTGGCATTCCCCCTGAAACTTGCATACACCATATCTATACTCAATAGAATTCTAAACCTGTTAGACAACCACAATGCCGCATGAACCCTACTCTAAAAGATATTGTGAAGGAAGAAATCCAAAAATTACTGAATGCCAACTTCATATGCCCCATCCTTGATAGCAAGTGAGTTTCATCACTTTTCATCATGCCCAAGAAGAATAGTAAATGGATAATATGTGTTTTAGGGAGCTTAATAAAGCAACATTGAGAGATTATTTCCCATTTCCATTTATCAATCAAGTGTTGGATACATTGTTAGGAAAACAACAATTTTCCTCCCTAGATGGTTTTAACAGGTATAATCGAATACAAATTGCACCAGAAGACCAAGAAAACACCACATTCACATTCTCATGGGGGACCTTTGCCTATAGAGTTTTTCCATTTGGTTTATGCAATTCCCCTGCCACATTTCAAAGGGTAGTGTTAGGCATTTTTTCTTATTTGATTGATGAATGTGTAGAAATTTATATGGATGATTTCTCTATTTATTGTGATACCTTTAAAAAACCACTTGATAATTTGGAAAAAAGTCTTGATTAGATGTCTCGAAGCTTACCTTTCTCTAAGTAATGAAAAATGTAGGATGTTATCAAAATAAAGTATCATTCTCGACCATCACATTTTTAGTGTAGGTATCAAGGTAGACTCAGTGAAAATCAAAGTCATCATGGATATTCTAGCACCGCAATAAAAAAAAGAGGCAATAAGTTTTTTGGGTCATGCCAGTTATTATAGGAGATTCATTGAAAATTTTACAAATATTGTAGCACCAATGTTCAAATTTCTTATTAAAGATATTGATTTTGTATGGGATTCATAATGTCAAAACACATTCGAGGACTTAAAAGAAAAAATCTCCGTAACACTAGTACTTAGGGGGCCCAAATAGACCCTCCACTTTCATATTAGTATAAATTCTTCAAACCCAACCCTCGAAGTTGTTTTAGTGAAAAAATAAGATCAACTATCCTATGCTGTCTATTTCATAAGAACAAACTTGTCACCAACTGAGCTCAATTATACCATTACTGAAAAGAAATTCCTAGCTGTTGTATATGCCATAAACAAATTTAGACATTATATAAAAGGTTACAAAGTCTTTATTCACATAGACCACTCTACCATTAAATTATTAATGAATAAACCAATCACCAATGGTAGAATCACTAGATGGTTGTTATTATTGCATGACTTTAACATCACTATAATAGATAGGATTGGGAAGGAAAATCTCGTTACATATTTCCTCCCTAGAATCTATAATGGAAGTGAAAATGATCCTGTAGATGATAGTTTCCTCGAAATACATCTATTTTCTATTTCTACTAACTCTCCATGGTTTGCAGTCATAGCAAATTATTTTGCCACAAGGAAATTTCTGCAACACCTTTCTTCACGAGAGAAGCAACAAATTGTCAAGCACAGTGCCAACTATTCATAGATTAAATTTACCTCTTTCATACTAGACCAAATCTGATTATTAGAAGATGTGTATGAGAAGATGATATGTTTGACATTTTGAAATATTTCCATAATTGTCCATGTGCGGGCCACTTTGGTGAAACGAGTGTTGGAAAGTTAGTCGTCATTGATTTCAATTCTAGATGAACTCTAGAAACATTGATTTCAACCCTATTCAACCCTAGAAGAAGCCTTGGAAAGATGGCTAAGTGGTTAAGTGTTTGAGAAGCCCCAGAGGTATGGTCATGAAGCCCGAAGTTGTTTAAGGAATAAGGACACGAAGAACAATATAAATTCATGTAACACACTCATATAGGGATAGTCCTTGTCATGCCATTTCCAACAGTAGGTGGTACGCCACGTGGTTCCCGACAGTTGAGAAGTTATTCCCTATTGAATTTGGAAGCCCCAAAGAATGGTTAAGAATCCCCTAAATACTTACAAGTCATTAATTAAAGGGTAAAGTGGTTGTAACAAGAATCCCTAAAGTTAAGGAGAGAAGTTACTTTGAAAAAGTATAAATACATCTCAAGGAGTATCTCATATTAAAATTCACATACACAAGTCTATTGAATATCTTCTAAGTGAATAAGTGATATGGTTTATCTTTTCTTAGCATATATGAACTAGGGAAAGTTTGAAGGAGTGAAGTGCAAAGATGTGATTGAACTAGATTTTTGAGGTTATTCGCATGTCATAGTTCATAAAAGTGCAGATGTATGCAGGTCATAATGTAGCAAAGAACAAATAGGCTATCCGTGGGTTGACAGTGGGAAAGACACATATGTACACGAGTCATAGAAGAGAAAAGCACACATATATGTAGGTTGATAGTGTACAAGTCGTATACCTGTGATTTGTTTTTGAAAAGGATGCTAGTAGCAAGTTGCTGAGCCAGAGGAAGGTCTGTATGTCTGTAATCTAATGCACCATATATGTTATAGAATAATAGGTATGTTTTACATGTGTTTTAAGGGTTGTTTCTTGATACATTCTTGAGGCATGGTTTGGATATTTGGGCATATGCTTGAGGTACAAATTGGTGATGTTATGGTACATTGATTAGAGCATATCTTGGCTATATTGGTATCTAGTTTGGTGTATGTCATGGTGATGTTATCACATGCTTGAGGCACTTCGTTGATGATATCTTATGGTACATGGTGTATGGAATAATTGAGACATATCATGAGTGATATGGTATATGGTTGAGGCACATGTTATGGTACAGGTTCCGGTACATGATATGGTACATGTTGATGCATGATATGGTACATGTTTTGGTACATGGTTGATGTATGATATTGTACATGTTTTGGTACATGGTTGATACATGATAGGGTACAATTTTTGGTACATGGTTGATGCATGATATGGTACATGTTTTGGTACATGGTTGATGCATGGTATGGTACACGTTTTTTACATTTTTGTCCCTCGACCAACTTTTGATCAAACCTTGGTTAGGTTTGGACCACTTTTTGGACTTCGACACATTGGTTGAGGAAGGACCACCTAGGCGGAGCAGAGATCACAAATCTCAATGATTTTATGGGCTATGTGGACCCAGTGAGGGGTCTCTAGAGTTTTTGTAATGGGTTTATGGGATGTCGGCCCATGGGGTTTTCCCATGTTAGGCCTTATTGTAAGGGATTGTAAAAGTATAAATAAGTAAGAAGGTATTGTAGAAGGGTGGTCATAAGCTTTCGGAGCTAAGTGCAAGTAACTTGAGTAGTTTTGTGCAAGGGAATGTCTATGTTTTAAAGCTCTGTGCCTTGGCCTAGTTTGGAAGGAGGATCTGGTGCTCAGTGCACATATATCCCGTCCTATGCGAAGCTCGACTTTGTGTCTTAGTGCACAAGAGTCACTGAATGTAAGAGATTGCTGAATAATAAAGAAGACGAAGCAGTTGGTGAACGTAGCCCCACACTAGGGTGAACCACACATATCTTGTGTCTTTGGTTTTCTTTGTGCTGTGATGTTTATGTTATGAATCTGCTCAGTGCTTTGATTATTATGTATGATAGATATATCTGTCGTTTCTTAGTGCTTTGCTTGTGTTAAGGATAAATGAATGTTAGATCTAACTCAGTGCTAACTGCTCAGGATATATAATCATTTATTATTACTGCACTGATTTATCTATGGGTATGTTCTGCAATGTTGATAAGATTATGAATCTAATGCATGCCATCTTCTAAGTGTTAATAGAGTACCCCGCGAAGTGTTATTATCACAGATCTGTGTCCCAACTTGGTTACAGACACCTGCGTCCTGTAACCCCCCCTGCTTCTACCTCGGGTGAGTCTTTGCCTGTGTTGAGCCTCTAAATTGACATCCCCATAACCATATTATACTCCTCATTTACACCTTTTTTGCCTACCAAAGCTTGGATAAATGACAAAGAACACTATCTCCAGTCACTTATAAGGTCATAAGGTAAAGCATATTTGAATTCATGAATTTTGTGGTTTATTAAGCTAGGAGATTAAATATTTCATGTGCTAATGTTGAAATTGATATATGTAGCCTTTGACCTTTGGACAATTCCAACACTCCTATGTCATCCAAGCCATCCGGTACTTATGCGCCAACTCACACAATCTGATACCTACCATGTATTCTAGTATCATGTATTCTAGTACCACTTGATGACTATTGAGATTCGATACCCAAACACTGATCCGATGCTTCCATTATGCATTCTGTTTGAATCCGGTACCAAGAGTGCCTCCTGTTTAGATCCGATACCTGGAGATCACTCATTGTCGTGATCCGGTGCCAATGCCCGCAACCTGTTTTAGTATGGTACCAACCAACTGCATGTTGTTTGGATTCGGTACTATCCACCGTGTCTCGCCTGTTATGATCCAATACTAGTAGAGGAAACAAAGTATGCCAAATTAAGCTCCATATCGTGCCTGAGATATTTGTTGACTGTTTATTAGATCATCAAATTTTATAGCAAGACTATATTGAGCTAGTTTGATTATTGCTTCAACCTCATGCACTTCGTGTCATGAGGATGAAGCTTAATATATGTAACAGAGTGTTTAAACTTGACAATCGTTGATATGATGAAGATTTCACCTCCTTGTGTTTCACGACTGAGACTATTTAAATAGTCATGGCAAGGATGGTGGCATGGTGAGATAGAGAGAATAGAGAGTAGGGAGAGCATAGCATAGTACATCATGTCAGAGCAGTATCACATATTGTAGAACACATCTTGAGTTTGAGTTTAATAGAAGAGTTTCATTTATTTCCATGTATTGATTATTGAATAATAATGAATGGATGTGAATTGAGTTGGTAGCATAATCTAATTTCATGTTTTGAGATCTGAGTAAGAGTGATGTGTTGATCGAAGACCAACTTACTGTAGACTCCAATCGTTGACCTGTTGAAGCAGAAAGGGCCCACCGCCCAACATAGGTCAGCATTCTTGTAGATTAGTGTTAGCATTTGATTTCAATAGTGTAACTGTTAGACTAGATGTAGCTTTGATTTATCAATTTAATTCATCATCTCTAACAATTTCAGATGTTAGCAATATAGTTCAGTTTAGGATTTTGATCAAATAATTTCTTAAGATCTTTACTTACTCTGTTTTTGCATATGCCCTGTTTTTATTTTTATAAATTTGATTTCTCTTAGTGAACATAGACGTTGGCAACAATATACATACTGGGAAAATAACTAGTGAAGTTCACAATAGATTATTGTGAGCGACAACATACCCAAAATACTGGCTACTGAACTACCCATGATATGCCTTTTTGATTGATGTGTGATTTCCTTTTTCAGAGTGTGATTGCATAATTAGCTTTATGGGTCAAATAACATAGTTGATCTGTCAAAGGACTCCATATCATAATTGCATGTGCTACAATGGAGTAGATATCCCCTCTGTGAAAGACAACCAAAGTGTGTTTTAGTTTGACAATTTTCTTTATTCCCAACATGAATAATCTAGATTAGTTCTATACTTGTGACATTAGAATTACCTCTCTTACTGGTGTCTTGTAACTTTGTTGATTACAAATCCTGGATTGATAATTAATGTGTGCATTATACTAATCATATAAGAAACACAACATTTTGGTGCCGTTGCCGGGGAGTTGCAAACGGTAGGAAGTGATTTTAGCTTAGATTGTTTGCATAGTTTTTTGAATGATTTTAAGGGATACTTGAGGGAGGAGGATAAAACGTTTAAGATGTGACTGAAGAGCCACGTGACCACTATAGTGGGGTTCTCCGAAGCCAGGTTGCCTTCTTACCTTCCATATAGAATTAGGATTTTAATTGAGTTAAGTATCAAGTTTTTATTTTATGCATAGATATAGAGATAATAAGGGTAGATTTGTAAGTTCTAAAGATTTGAAAACAAACCCCCACACTGATTCAACTGAAATTGGTGCAGGAAAAATTCTACCAGGAGGATGTTCAAGGGAAGCTAATGAGGCTCCAGAAGAAAGACCTAGAATTGAAGAGTCAGTATTGGGGTAGACAGAACGTGAATCTGCTGAAGAAACTGAGCATTTAGAAGAGACACACAATCCAGTTTCTGAACCATCTATCAGTGGAGGAAGGATACCTAGCGAAATGGAAGAAGAAGAAGAAAATGAAAATGAAGCCATTGAGATTGAGACCTTCGGGTTTCCAATCTTGGATATTTCCAGAAATATCAACATGAAGAACATCCCATTGTCATCATTACCCACTTTTAGAGGTATGTCAACTGAAGATCGAGACTTATTTTTATTCAATTTTGACATATTATGTAGAATCTTTAACTATTCAGACGATGCCCAAAAACTTAAGCTCTTTCCAGCCACATTAAAGGACTCAACCTTAAGATGGTTCATGAGCTTAGGAGAAAATACAATTCTCTCTTGGGATTAGATGAAAGACACATTTTTACAGAAATATCAAGACTATTGTAAGGATAATGCTAAAAATGGCATTTTTAAAATGCAACAAACCGAAGATGAAATCCCTGAAGACTACTTAGAAAGGTTCTTATACAACTATCAGAAATCAAAATTACTCACCACAGACCCAACTGTAGTAAGAACAATATTTTTGAAAGGTCTTAGAGATGACTGCATAGAAGTTTTAAATTTGTTAAGTTCAGGAGATGTGCACCAAAATTCCTTTGCAGAAATTGCAGATTACTGTAGGAGATACTTAAGAGGACAAGCTAAAACATGAAAAGGACCAAGAGATATTTTTGGCAGAAATTTAAGACAAAATTCAGGGAATGTCACCAGAATTGAGTTAGGAAACTTGTTAGAAAACTTTAAAACACACATCTTGAGCACAATCAGTAACTAGTTAGATACCCTAAAATTGAAAAGGAAGCAAGAAGAAGATGTTGTTTTTGCAATATTTTTTCCTAAATGTAGAAAGAGGCACCCTGAGAAATAATTCCCATTAAATGTCATAGAGGTCCATGGCCTATGTACATAAGAGCACCCCACATATGAATGTCCAACTTTGCCTTAGCTGCAAGCCATTTATAGGGGAGGAGGAGTCTCACAAGAACAACCGTACCCTTCTAGGAGGCCTTGGAGAGCACAAAACCCCAATGCATTTTATGACCCTAATACACAATATCAACAACAACAATGAGGTCCTTATCCAATGCCCTATCCCCAATGGACACCTTAGCAAGCTCAAGCTCAAGCTCAAACTTGGAAACAAGTTTGGAGGGGACCTGTGTATGGGAGTCCCTCTTACCTGACATATCCACAGTATCCTGCAAACATTTCCCAGTTACTACTTGGATTTAACCCACCTCAGATACAATATTTACGTCCACCTCCTGTACATCAACAATTAACAGTACCCTTGAACCCTAACCAACAACAACACGTACCTATAAATGCCAATCAACAACCACAAATCCAAGCTGCCCATAACCCTCCTAGACCAACAACAATTCCTGCCCAACCAATTCCTAACCCCAATAATCGACCCACCCACCTTGTACAAAATGAAAAATCCCAAACCTTTCCCACCTATGAAATTCAACTAAGATCCGGGAAAGTTGTAAATCAATCAAATTCTGGAGTAATAATTCAAGAAGAAAATGATAATCATTCTGAACAAGAAAATACTCAAACCACCCCTGTAGAAGGAGAGACTTCTCCTCATATTCCACCCACTTCTCAGTCCATAGGAGTACCTCAACAAGTTAATCTTCCACCCTACCCTGAAAGAATATTAGAGAAGAAAACTGAGCCACCCTTGCACAAAGACATAGAGGATGAGTTATGAAATGTATGTGTAAAACTACCTTTGCTGCAAGCCATTAGGGATATCCCCATATATGCCAAAATCATAAGGGATATTTTCCTTAAGAAACCAGGAAGGAAGAAGAAGGAACCTTCCCTTGTTCAGGTGGTAGGAAAATTATCTGAATTTATTTCTTAAATGCCATATAAATATAATGACCCTGGGAACCCAGTAGTCACTGTTGAAATTAATGGTATTTCCTTACCGAACACACTCATTGATTTGGGTGGATCAATTAATGTAATTCCTTTTGACACTATGCAAAAGCTCCAAATCAACCAGTTAAGGCCAACCCAAACCATGATAGAGTTGGCAGATAAGTCAGTCATTAGCCCTGCAAGAAGTTTAGATGATGTCACAGTCACACTAGCTTCTTGGGAGTATCCTGTAGACTTTCTAGTCATATATTCTAAATCACCCTCCAAACCAAGACACCCTGTGGTTCTTGGTCTCCCTTGGATGGCCATAGTATATGCCTTTATCAGTTGTCGGTCTGGCAAGATGACTATATCCAATGGCACACATAGCCAAAATCTTGTCCTCTTCCCTCCTGCTCAACCAACACAAGAAATACCTGTTTGGATAGAAAATCCTTATGGAGAGGAAGATTGCATCAAACCCCTGTTAACACTTGAACAAGTAAAAGGAATGCAAGAAAAATTAGATGAACAAGTCTTAAGTTTATTTTTGGATGATACAAACTGCATTGAATATCCTAAGTCTTTTGCAGAATTGTCACATATTTTCAGTTCCAAATTTCAACAAAATTGGCATCTTGATATCACCCAATTATATAATTTATCACCAGCTTCCTCAAAGAAGGAAGAAAGTACTGAACTTGTTGAGATTAGTTCGGGAAAATATTTGTATATCAACTCTAGTTTGGAACCAGAACAAAAGACGCAAGTAATTGAAATGTTCCAAAGACAATTTGATGCCTTTGCATGGGATTATGCAGACATCAAAGGAATTCACCCTGACAAATGCACACATCATATCCACACCAATGACCAAATCAAACCAGTTAGGCAGCCTTAGAGAAGGATGAGTTCAACCCTCAAAGATATTGTAAAGGAGGAATTGCAAAAACTCCTTCGAGCCAATCTCATATACCACATTTCAGATAGTCAATGGGTGTCTCCACTTGTCATAGTTCCCAAGAAAAATGGTAAGTAGAGAATATGTGTAGAATTTAGGGAGTTGAACAAGGCCACCCATAGGGATTATTTTCCCTTACCATTTATTGATCAGGTGTTGGATACCTTGTCCAGAAAGAAGTATTTATTGTTCATATATGGGTTTAATGGTTATAACCAAATACAAATAACACCCGAAGACCAAGAAAATACCACTTTCACCTTCCCATGGGGAACCTATGCTTATAGGGTTCTTCCTTTTGGACTTTGCAATTCCCCAACCAATTTCCAAAGGGATGTCCTAGACATTTTCTCTGAATTGACCAATGATTGTGTGGAAATCTACATGGATGACTTTACAGTCCATGGAGATGACTTCCAGGAAT
>SNQJ01S0111783.1:0-13501 GCA_010110895.2 Picea sitchensis | reverse complement strand
TTTTCTTCACCTTCCCTGTGAAATTTGTCTTATATATCCTTTTGTTACCTCATTCACCTATATATATTCAATATCCTCAAGTGTGATGTAAAATGAGAGAGCCTTGCCTCTTATTTATACTCTCCAAATATCTTCCTTAGAAGCATCTTCTAGGTCACTTAACCCATTTCTAGGTCACTTAACCTATTTCTAGGTCACTTAACCTATTTTTCTCATTTTTAGGGTTAACCACTTTCCATAATTAGAAATTTCTCCATTACTTTAACATTTAAATATTCCTCCTTGACTTTGTCACCTCACTTTATCATTTAAATAATCTTCTTTGATTTTGTCACTTCACTTTATTATTTAAATAATCCTTCTTGACTTTGTCACTTGAGTTTATCATTTAAATAATAATTTCTTCTTTGCAAACTCTTTGACTTCTTTGACTTTTTGGGGCTTCAAGCCAACATATGAGGGTCCTCCAACTTTGTAAGGCCATAACTCTCAAACTGTGAGGAGTTATATGACGTTCTACATACCACCATAAATGGCATGACATGTACTATCCATATAGAATAGTATTACCTATAAATATATCAAAACGCATACCATTATCCATCAAAAAAACTTGGGTCCATTACCCAAACCTTTGTGCTACAAGAATTCTCTATCGGACTTTCTACAAGGGTTGACATTAGTCACTAAGGGTTGAAATCAATCTACAATATCACTCTCCAATGGTTGAAATCAATGACAACCAACAATCCATACCAACTATCCATCAACCTAATCCAACTATCTAATACTTACATGATCCAGATTTTATCAGATGATGAAATCAAATACTATTATATTGAGAAACATGTTTTTTCTCTTGTCAAGGCTATAGAAAAATTTCACCATTTTATTTTTGGCAAAAACACACAAGTAAAAGTCCCTTTACCTGATGTCAAGTTTCTTCTTTTATAAACTTATCTTTCAGGAAAAATTGAACATTAGCTTGCCAAAATTTGGGAGCATGATTTGATGATAATGACTTTGAACACAATCAAGGGGTGAGACCTAGCTCTTCACTTAGCTCAACATCCTAAACCAGGTGAATAACTTGACGATAAAGATAATCCTCTTTCAGCTATGTTTTATATCGAGACTCAAAATCTTGCTATATCCGAACATCCTTGGTATAAAAATATGGTGTATTATTTGCAGTATCAAAAGTGTCCAGATGAGTTGGATCCTCACCAAAGAAGGAGACTCCGCCTGGAATCTTCCAAGTATATCATTTTAGTATACTTTTTTTTTAGGAGGTATGTTGATGGTTTGTTACTTTGATGTGTAAATGATGAAGAAGTACAAAAATTGTTACACGAAATTCATGTGCCATCAATTTATGTCAGTCACATCAGTAGCCATTTTTCTGCTAAGGCTACTACTTTTAAAATCATAAGAAATGGTTATTATTGGCCTTCGATATTCTATGATTCTTATAAATTCACAATATCTTGTGATAAGTGCCAAAAATTCACTGGGAAATAACGTCTTTCTTCCATGCCCTTACAACCTGTCCTCTCATATCTCCCTTTTTCTAAATGGGGCCTAGACTTTATTGGTCCTATCAATCCTTCGCCTTCTGCAGGACATGTATTTATTTTGATATCCACTAAGCACTTTACCAAGTGGAATGAGGTTGTCCCTCTTATACATGCATAGGATGAGAAAGTAATTTCTTTCCTAGAATCTAACATATTTTCTAGATTCGGCATTCCATTAGAGATCATTATAAACAATGGCCCAGCCTTCATTTCTACAAAATTGACTCAATTTCTGGTTAAACATTTCACTTCATCTTCTTACTACCCTCGGGGAAATGGGAAAGCATATTCCACTAATAAGAATCCAATTAGTATCGTAAAGAAAATAATTGAAGACAAACCTCTCTAGTGGCACACGCTTCTCACTTATGCTCTGTGGATAGATCACACAACCACCAAAGCAAGTACATGATTTACTCCATTTCATCTCATTTATGGCCAAGAGGTTATTATACCTAATGAACTAGAGATTTCCTCCTTATGGTTGATGTTACATATCGAAGAATTAAATTCTTCCAATGTTCCCCAAAGGATAAATGCACTGTTAGCCCTGGAAGACAAAGGAATTTTAACTTGGTGAACATAAAAATAAGGAAGCAAACTATGAAAAAGTATTTTAACAGATGAGAAAAATTTGTTGAATTCAAGATTGATGACAAAGTCCTACTATGGGACTCAGCCCATGCTGAAAGAGGAAGACATTCTAAGTTCCAAAAATTATGGTTAGGTCCTTTCAAAATTGATTTTATCATAGGCACAAACTCATACCTTCTAAAGGATTTGGAAGAGCGATTGTTCTCTTACAGTACTAATGGTTCCCACTTGAAACATTATGTGGAACCATCTTTATCATTAATGCTTGTATAAAAATGATTGTTGTATATAGTCTTTTGTTTTACTGTTTTCTTTTTTACTTTGGTTTGTTGAGTTTTCAATTTTTTTTGTTTGTTTCTTGTAATAATCGAAAATAAATCTCGGATCAATTTTGCGATAACAATGTCATTCTGTAAATATTGTTAATCAATGAAAATAAGATACACATAGCTATTGTTACACCTCAAAATTACTCACTTTGATAATGTCGCAAGTGTTGTAAGTGTCGCATATTGTCCGCAAGTGTAACACCTTAACTACAAGTGTTTCTAGTGTCACAAATAGTATACTGCCATCTTTCCTATGTCGTGCCTCTAACGACATCACAAAGACACTTAATACACCCCAAAGACTAGTTTTGAAGAAGAGAAGTCACTTGACAGGGAGTACAAACCTTTTGACATTGAGAAAACCACAAAAAACTAAATTTTGGAGAGGAGCGCTCCCCTACCCACTGTTAGGGAGTGCTGACACTCCCTAAGCCTCTTTGGGGGAGTGCTTGAGTGCCTTGTGCACCCTTTTGGGGGAGCTCTACCCTTTTTTAAGAAAATTTTGGGTTTGTTGAGGAAAATTAAAGAAGAATCGCTCAACTCCTGAAGGTGGTTGGATTCAAATATATGGTCAAGGCATGATCTTAGGGAAGATCCTCAACTAAAGGAGAGAAATCCTCAACTTATCCCAAAGATCTCTCAAGTGGTTGGACCTCTCCAAGGTTATATAAGGAGACCTTCTCATGGTGAAAGGGACAATGGAGATTTGGAATTACATCAAACTTATGATCTCATGAGTGAGATGCCATCAAATAAATTAGTGGATATTACTTGAGAAAAGGGGTTGGACAAGGAGAACTGGAAGAAGATGTTGCACCTTCATTCAAAGGATTGTAAGTAATTTTACTTTTTCTCATTAATAATCAATGCTTGGCCTGTTTCTTTCAAACTTGTACTTGTTTCATATGAGTTTATCTGCAGTAGATGGATCTATGATTGAGCTAATCTCAGTAGAGTAGGAAGTCCATTGTATATTTGTTTGTCCTACAGGATCTATCAAGGAGCTCGGGATCGAAGCTCGGCCAAAACTTTGCAAGGACAAACATTGATAATAAGGTACATATCTTTCTCCTTCTCTTTCATTCATTAGCTTGATAAGATCTAAAAGGATGGCAGTGTTCATGTTAAGCACTTTTCGGTCTTGGCCTTAGGAGTCTAGAGACCAAGAGGGAATCCATTTGTCCACAGGGGGATTCACCTTCAACAGAAATTGGCAACTCCACTAGGGAGGAGCTCTGATTTTTGTTTCCATTCCTAGATATTGTTTTGGCCCTTTTCCCACTGATTTGATGTTCTCCATATTGTCATGTTGATTCTTATATTTGTTTGATTTCCTCTTTATGTCATCATGATCACCCTGATTGACTGAATTTCCTCGATTTTTTGAGTTTCTAGGATTTTTTCTAAGTTTTTGGATCAGAGAGCTCCCCTCCTATTGCTTGCAGAGTGCTAGCACTCCCCTTTAATCTTACACAGAGTGTTGGAATTCTCTGGTGCCCCTTACACCAAAGCGCTACCCCATTTTTGTGAGAAATTCTCCAGAAGTTTCATCTTCTGAAGTTATTTCTTGGTTTTGGCTTTTGCTCAGGGTCCCATACTCTTAGTCCATCTTGATATTGGCTTTCAAACACCCTTATTTATGATAATTCGTCCTCTTTTGTTTGGATTTTTTGACATTTATCCTTACTTTGCAATTTGTCCTTCACGATTTGGAGTCAATTTGTCATTTTCTTCTCATTTATCTGAATGAGTGAAAAATTTGTAAGGGGTTTCAAAGGTCTTTTCTACTTTTCTTTCTGATCTTTGAGTCATATTGTCCAAGATCTTTCTCCTTCCATTTGATTTTTTGGCTTTCTGTTTCTTGTTTGATCACAACAAGGGTGTCTTTTGGTTTATGTGAAGTTTGCTTCCAAATTGCTTAAATCTCACAACTCTTGAAGTCCGATTAGCATAAGAAGCTTTACATCTATTGGTTATCAGTCACATACAAACATTTTAGCATTTCATTGGATTCCTTATTGAAATATATTGCATAAGGTCATTTCATCTTGGTGTTTGACAGTGAAAGGAAAATCCTTCTCCTTCCCTTAATTAGACATTCATTGAAAGAAAAGATTGCCTATCATTTCTTATGCATGTTTTGGGAACTGACTCATAATATCATCAGTATTCACTCTCATACACCTATGAGTAAACAACAAACACTAAAATCAACGCTTAACTAAAATTTATCAGACTTTTTTACATCTTTGTTAGCAAACCTACATTAGTTTAAGGTGTAGGGATTTGGAATAGGTTGAAAGGATAACTTTCCAAAGCTATCAAACAAACTTAGCATCTTGTGATAGGGAGAGAAAATCCAATTGTCGTATAGGATTTCTGGGATCCCCCTCTCACACAGGGCTTACGCACGAGGTCACATTCGGGAGAATTACAGATATTATCCCTCCATGGTTCAAATGTTTGTAGTGGTCAGATCGTATATTGGGGGTCACTTGAGGTTTACCCACGATTATGTGTGGGAGCCTATCGAGTTGATTTCAGACTTGTTATCATGCCCATACGTTCTGATCGGACTGTCGATTGTACCCACCCAGGGGATGACTGTGAATTGGTGACCTTAGTAGCCATAATCTTTAGGGTCTTACATGAGGTGACGGTGAAGGGAAGTCTCACTGTACCTGGAACAGACGTTGTTCAAACTCACTCGAGCTCCTTGGAGGGTAAATCCATAATTACTGCGTGGAAGCTTGCACCAAGGTGTAAGTCCATTAATTAGGTCACCAATGTAACTGATCCACCCGCCTCTTCCTATTTTGATCTCACGGCATTGGATTTCATCACCAACTAGTGGTTTCATTGTGGGAAGGTTTTTGTTTGATTGTTTGCTTCTCAGATTCATAGCGTGTGTTGGTTGTGTTACTTACTGGACCTTAGGTTGAGTTAGTGTTAATGGCATCAAATCCTGAAAGTACCAATGGAGGAACCCCTTCTCCTAGGGAACCTTATACCTTTCCTTCTTTTCAAAACTTTAGTCCTCCGTACATTGCCACACTGCGTCTTCCAGGACTCACCATCGGATTACCGGTTTGGTTGTTCCCCACTCCGGTGATCTCAAATCCTCCTAATGTTTCAAATACACCTAACACTTTATATTTTAGTACACCACCCACACATCAACCTCACGTTGACTCTTCACCTTCTTCGCTCATTAAGTATCCTTCCCTTTCTCCTTCTTCGTCTAGTGAAAGCTTTAAAGAAAGTAGCCAGGTTGATCAGAAGAAGAAGAAAAGGAAAGAGAAGAAGAAGAAGAGCCCAAAAAAGACCAAGGCCATAACAACATCAGATGTTGGATCCAAGCAACCAATTATTTTTAATAGTACTAGGAGTGTTGATGAGGTCAACAAGATTAAAATGAAGAATCCGAAACCCAAATTCCCTTGCAATATTTGTAAGGGTGACCACTTTCTAAGGGATTTCCCTGGTATTCCCAAGGTCTTAGAAATGTGGTCCACCACATCATCGGCCTCTGTTGGTCATGGAAGTGATACCCCATCAACTAGTGACGTTAAGGTTGGTAAGAAGAAGATAACTGTCAAATTCCCTTGTATGTTATGCAAAGGTGATCATTATTCTCACCTTTGTCCTGGCATGGATGAGGCTTCTTCTCTTTTGGAAAAACTTCAGCTTCCAAAAGGTTATCATAAGATTTCCCCCAACCCATCGCTAGTTGATGGATTGGTCAATCCGGTTCCATCCCTGGTCAGTCTGGTTGATCAGGTGGTCAATCTAGTTTCCTCCTCGATTAACCACAAACCCAAGTAGTTGATCCAGTTCCATCATTGATCAGCCCTACTATTCATCAAAAGAGTATAACCCAAGATTTCAATCTATTTTCATCCTTGGTCGACCCCATTCTCCCATTAGAGAGTGACACCAAAGCGGTTGATCTGTTTCCACCCGTCGACCCCAATCTCCCCTTGGATAATGAAACCCAAGTGGTAGATCCGGTTCTGTCATCGGTCGATCCCACTCCTTCTTTGACGAGTGCCAAAGTGGCCTATCTAGTCCCTTCCTCAGTCAGTCTCACCCTTCCTCTGAAGAGTGCCTGTGTGGTTGATCTGATCCCATCATCGGTCAATCCCACTTTTTCTCTGAAGAGTGCCTATGTGGTCGATCTGATCCCATCATCGGTCTATCCTACTCTCCCTCTAGAGAGTAAACCCAATACTTCCCATGTTTTTCTCATTGACACATAATCTACCATGCTGGGGGGCATTACTCATTCTCCCACGAAACCCCCTTCAAGAAATGAGGGCATCCTTTTTGATTGGGGTGCGCTAACTGGACCTTGTCTTCCTTCTCACATTCCTTTCCAGATTACAGTAAAGGTTTGTGGTTGGGGCGTTCCTCAAATGTTGATAGATGAAGGTGTGTCCATTAGTATTTTGTCCTCTATTGCTTGGCACGCTTTGGGTTGTCCTCAGCTTGTGTCGGTTACACAGAATCTGTTAGCTTTTAACAGAAGAAATAGTCAACCTTTAGGGACCCTTCCTCAGTTTCTGGTAACTTTGGGAGGGAAAATTTCCTTTATTGATGTCATGATAGTCCAATACCCCTTGGATTTCACTTTACTCCTTGGGCGGGATTATTTCTATTCCGTGAAAGTTGTTGTGTCCACTCTTTTTCGTGTGATATCTTTCCCTCATGATGGAAGAATTGTGACTATTGATCAACTTTCCTTCATTGGTCTTGACTAGATTACCTCCCTGAATGGTTCTTATATGACAACATTATCACCCCCGCCACATGTCAATTATGTGGCATTGTCTCCCATGACTTCAACTTCTGATGATTTGGATCCAGTAGTTGACATGATGATCTCTTCGGTAGGGATATTGGAGCCTTATCTTCTTACCCCTGTCGCAACCCTCGACATGTATTCCTTCCAGAGTGATTTTCTTCCATCCAGTGAAGATCTCTTGAAAGCCATGACCGAGTTTTGTCCCTTGACATGGTGTCCTTCCAGTCCGTTGTTCTCTTGGAAGCCATGATCAAGGAGAATCCATGAACACAGTTTCTCTTCTCTGTAGAAATCTCGTTAAAAATGAAACAAAGGTCACGAGCATAGTTTCTCTTCTCTGTGGCAAGATCGTTAAAAAATGAAACAGAAGCTTTGAGCATAGTTTCTCTTCTCTGTAGCAAGCTCATTAAAAAATGAAATAGCAATCTGGGGATTGAACCCGGAGCCATGAGCATAGTTATTTTTATGTGTCAAGCTCATTAAAAAGTGAAACAGTCACCTCTTTTAAACCTTCATTTCATCCACCCTTATCATTTTTCTCCATATAGTAGAGAAATTGGTGACAAAATCAAAGTCGGTGAATGAATTAAATCTTGGAGGGCATGTCTCCAACCTTTGATGATCATTCTATAGGTTAAGCCACTAGCTTTCAAGTTGGGGGCATACCAAGCTTAGTCTTTGTTCTTTCTCATGGTCGTAAATACATGAGAATGCATCCGGGTAAACTTTTATCTATTTTTCAGACCTGCATGGATATACGAAAAAGGAACCCCCTGGAGTCGTCTTTGAGTACTTTTCAGACTCTCTAAACATGAAAAGATTTTCGAGTGATCTTGCTTCCTTTCCCACTCGTTAAAAGGTTTGAAAGGGCATCTTTCGAGTGATAATTTATCTCTTTTTCATCCTCGTGAGACTAACATTACGAAAAAGGACAACATTGGAGTCATCTTTAAGTTTTTTTCAGACTCTCTAAATATGAAGAACCACCGAGTTTACCTTCTTTGGACTCATTAAACAATCATACGTTGAAGGGCCCATATGGGATCGAACCCTTACTACTTCCAATTCGTTAAACAAAGGAAGAGGGACTTACCGAAGGTGAGTCATATCAAGCATGTGTTACCCTCCTCGAGCTCGTTAAAGTAAAAAGAGGTACTCGTCTATCTAGATGGGGGAAAATTGAAAGAAGCAATCCCAACAGGTTTTTGAGAACACTACTAGTAGCTCTTACGGTCACCCTTGAACACGACACTTTGTCTTTGCACGCTTTTTAATCCATTAAACCTCTACACAGAGCCAATCCTCTGAGTTTCTTTTACTCCTTTGGGTCACCCGATGAAATTCACTATATCCACTGCATTATCATGTTTGGTCCATGCCAATTTTCTATTGTTGTGCATCGGTGTTCAAGGGAAGTATCTACCTCGAGAGTCAGCCATCACAAATATCTTGCTTCAATACCTGTACCAGTCCATGTTCATTTGATCTACCAATTACATTTATGTGTCAGTTTCATTTCGTTGATGGGGGAATACATCAAGGCCCTCCTTCGACGAGTCTATTCCTATCGACTTCAACACATTATCCAGGAGCTAGACTTAGAAACCAATTAGTACCTTGGGACCTGCATGCCTTAATGGAAGGCCTCCTCATGTCCGACAGTGGGTTTACATCATTGACCTTTGATCAGATGATTCCACGGATGTTCAACTTCATCTCATCTATTCACATTCATCGAAATTTACTAGAGTTCCTTAGGAATCATTAAGATCAATGGTGATTTCCCTGGCGCTTGTTAACGGTTTACATCATTAACCAGTAATCAAGTGGTTTCTACCATGTTCGACATCAGGAAATCTATTCACATGGTTAGATTTGTACTACATCGAGATCGTTAAGAAGACCCTGGGTTGCATTTTCACTCTTATATGTACTTTGCCCAGGTTTCGAAGGAGTTTTCTTGAACTATGACACATATAATGTTACATAGATCCACTTTGTATTGGTCGTGGCTATGTCTTGACATCTCATAGATCCATTGTGTATTCTTCATGGCTACGATCACTTCAGGTCATAGGAGTATAGATCCACATTGTATCTGCAGTGGCTATACCATCTTGTCAATATAATTATGGATCCGCAGTGTATTTTATGGCAGCCATACCTAAAAATTCTTTATCACTCAAGAATAGGTATGACTGCCTTGGGTTTGAAACATGTCATAATATTTGTTTAATGGTTGTGTGCATATTTTTCTGGTTTCTCTACGTCCATACCCTTGCTCGAAAAAGTCTACAAGGTACTTCAGTCATCATCATCTTCTAAATTCGTACTTTGGGGGGCAATCTGTTACACCTCAAAATTACTCACTTCGATAATGTCGCAAGTGTCGTCATTACAAGTGTTGTAAGTGTCGCATCTTGTCCGCAAGTGTCACACCTTAACTACAAGTGTTTCTAGTGTCACAAATAGTATACTACCATATTTCATATGTCGTGCCTCTAATGACATCACAAAGACACTTAAAACACCCCAAACACTAGTTTTGAAGAAGAGAAGTCACTTGACAGGGAGTACAAACCTTTTGACATTGAAAAAACCCCAAAAAACTAAATTTTGGAGAGGATCGCTCCCCTACCCACTGTCAGGGAATGTTGGCACTCACTGAGCCTCTTTGGGGGAGTGCTTGAGCACCCTGTGCACCCTTTTGGGGGAATGCTACCCTTTTTTTAGCAAATTTTGGGTTTGTTGAGGGAAATCAGGGAAGAATCCCTCAACTCCTGAAGGTGGTTGGATTCGAATAGATGGTCAAGGCATGATATTAGGGAATATCCTCAAGTGAAGGAGAAGAATCCTCAACTTATCCCAAATATCTCTCAAGTGATTGGACCTCTCCAAGGTTATATAAGGAGGCCTTCTCATGGGGAAAGGGAAAATGGAGATTGGGAATTACATCAAACTTATGATCTCATGAGTGAGATGCCATCAAATAAATCAGTGGAGATTACTTTATCAAAGGGGTTGGAAAAGGAGAACTGGAAGAAGTTGTTGCACCTTCATTCAAAGGATTGTAAGTACTTTTACTTGTTCTTATTAATAATCAATGCTTAGCTTGTTTCTTTCAAACTTGTGCTTGTTTCATATGAGTTTTTCTACAGTAGATGGATCTATGATTGAGATAATCGCAGTAGAGTAGGAAGTCCATTGCATTTTTTTTTGTCCTACAGGATCTATCAGGGAGATTAGGATCAAAGCTCAGCTAGGACTTTGCAAGGGAAAACATCGATAATAAGGTACATATATTTCTCCTTCTCTTTCATTCATTAGCTTGATTAGATCTAAAAAGATGTCAGTGTCCATGTTAAGCAATTTTCTGTCTTGGCATTAGGAGTCTAGAGACCAAGAGGGAATCCATTTGTCCATAGAGGGATTCACCTTCAACAGTTGTCATGATGTCCTCCTTTTATACTTCGTTGAAATTGATTTTTTCTTTCAATATTGTTGTAGGATAGTTGATTTTTTCTTCTTCCTTCTTTTTGTTATCCCTTTCTTCCCTCCATCCTAAGATTCAAGAGAATATTAGAAGAATTCTCCTTGAAAGTATAAAAATTATTATATATTATGTCTCGTTCAAATGTTATGCATACAGGACCAACTCCCCTCATATGTATCACTTTCCATAAGTTATTCCCAAAGTCTCCTCTCATTATTTCCCTTAAACCATATTTTTCCCCTTGTTGCATAACTATTCTTTTAAACAATTTTTCGATCATATACTTCTATTGATCTACAAAACCAAACATTCTGAGTTATAAATATGTTGGGAACATATTTCCTTGTGGACTCACCATTTTTTTGACACCCCAAAAGTGCAACATGGAAACCCTGCATGCAAATGGGTTGCAATGCCTTATTACTTATATATGTTTAATAATATACTAAATAGGAGGGGCACCATTATGTCAATAATAATGAAAGGCACTTTTATTTGATTGTTCTCATGACTACCTGCAAGATGACTCAACTATTTGAAATTCGAAACCTCTTTCTGGATGAATCATGGAGTTTCATGGAAATTTAATTTTAAAAAAGGAAAGGGGAAAATGTTGTTTTAATGAGCATATTGGTTTATTCTACTACACATATAATTTGACTTGTTGATTTAAACTCCAAGCATGGGATATATATATTTATGGGATATCGCACTTATTACGTTATTTTTCTTATGATGGACATTAGCTAAGTTATATAAGGAGGAAATGCTTCCCTATCAAGGAAGGTGGGGCATAAGATGTATTTTGTGCTAAGTGTTAATCACGCACATAAAACTTAGGGGTTTATGGAAGGTGGAAAATTCAACTTTGTATTGAATTGTTATTTGGAAAATATAGTGGATTGTGTGTTGGACGTATTGGGTGTGCTCGTACTAGGCTATGGTTGGTGGAATTAATGTAAGATACGATGTGAAATTACTACACGTTGCTCTAACCCTACCTCGAGGTCACCACCCTCACTTGGTTCTCATTTGATTGATTTATTTGGTTGGTGTTGCCTTCGTTTTGCTTGGCCTTGGAAAGGATAGTCGTGATTGTGGTTTTCTTGGAATTCTCCATACAGGTATGATATCTCTTACTTCTCCATCCATGAAATCTAGCTATGCTCAGAATAAAATCATAATGTTGGCTCTTATATTTTCTTATAGACTATGTTTTTCTGAAGTTTAAATGAATGCATGTGAGTATCAACTATGTAATGGAATTTAAAGTGGAGGTTCTCCTTGTTGGCATTCAATTGTTTCAAGTTGATGATAGTGTTCGAACTCCTTTTTGTTCGGATTATGTGATCTTTTTACGTCGAGAATGAATATTGCTTCTGTGCAATGAATGTTAGCAAATTTATGGAAACTTTTTTGGGTTTCACTCATCTCCAGTTATTAAAATTCAAGGGTTTCATTTTCTCTGTGAAAAAAAATAATAGTTGTTTTTTCTTAATGCTAGCACTTAGCCTTTGGAAGACTTGTAGTGTAGATTTTAACCTTGTACAATATTTACTGCAAACATTTTTTTAGTAAAAGAACATAAAAGATACAATGGAAAAGACAAACATTACATAGATATTTTTCCCTTGGAAACCCAAACCGAGAAAACCAACATATTTTATATTCATTCATAGTGTTACATTGTTTACAATACAATATACATATAGGAGCCAGTGGCATTCAAAGCCCTAACCCAATGACCTAGATTATTCAACAACCCTAATTCCTTGACCGGAAATAGAAAACCATCGGCAAAGAAACCATGTGCTGGAAAACCACCTAAATATGTGACACATTTCACGAGGAAGAAAAAACAATTTTGGGGGCGTTGCCCTGTTGGATTACTAAGAGGGGGGGTGAATCAGTAATAGCATAATTATAATCCTTTTTCTTCAAATGTTATATCAATGTAGAATTATTATCCAATAATGAGCAGTAATAAATAAACAATCACACATATACACAGTACACCAGTGTTTTACGTGGAAACCCAAATTGGGAGAAAACCACGGAATGTTTTTTCTTATATGTCTTGAAGAATTACATTCATTGGAAGCACAAACTTCCTTTGTTTTCCAGCTGCAAATGGAAGAAGGCTCCAACCCCCTAGTTTCTTAGGCTACAACCTGAGGGAAGATCCAACTCCCCAATTCTCTGGCTACAACCAGAAGGAGGCTATGACCCCCAATGTTCTTCTTCTGCAACCAGAAGGTAGCTACAACCACCTGTCCTTGCCCCATATTGAGACCCTGAAGTAGAAGTAGAATGATGGAACCACTGCCACACTATCACTGTGAGATATATTGTTGTAAACCTGTACCAATAAATATGAACCATGCATCAACCATGCATCAACCTGTACCTCAACCTGTAATCAAACTGTACCATAAACAAGTGCATCAACTATGCACCAACCTGTAATCAACATGTACCATAAACAAGTGCATCAACCATGCACCAACCTATAATCAACCTGCACCATAAACAAGTACATCCAACCATGTACTAAGTATGTACCAATCATGTGTCAACTACTCATCAACTATGACGCATCAATATGTACCAACATCATCAACTATACACCTCATGTATGTGTGCCAACTCATCAACTACTTGTCTCAACCATGTACTCAACATGTACCACAACCAAAATCCCTCA
>SNQJ01S0111781.1:28752-41718 GCA_010110895.2 Picea sitchensis | reverse complement strand
GTGTGCCCATGTGATGGGTGTGTGTTAGACTCTGGACTGAGTTTCTATGATGTGTGGTCTCTTGTCTACTCCTCTAGACTGAGTTGATATGATTTAAGATGGTATCATGCCTTCTACTCCTCTGGACTGAGTTGAGTCAACTTGAGATGGTCTCATGCCTTCTACTCCTATATAATTAGTTGATTCGGATTCAGATGGTACTCTTGTGGTCTCAATTGAGTGATATGTTGACTATGACGTCCCTGTGGTTGAGCACAGGTGGATGTGTCCCTAGTGGCTGAGTACTAGTGGATGTGTGAGATCCTTGCTATATTGTCTAAAGAGTAAGATTTACTTGTAACCCTAATTTGTGATGTAAAGGGTACAAGTTGGCCCCACCATGTGTAAGATAATAAATATAGTGTAATTATTATTTATATTATCAAGTTGTACAGGTCGATGCTATTGTGCCAATAGACACATCATTTGATGTTATAGGTTTTGTATAAATAAAGAGTGAATCCCCATTGTGGATCACACACACTTGTCGTCTCATGATTTCAGAAGTTGAGGTCTGAAATTATGAGGAATGCAGCTCACACTTTTCTAAGAGCTATTTTTCTCAGTCATAGCAACACCTTATTGTGTGCTAGGATTGGTGGTGGAATGGTGGATCTTCTCTTGGCAGTATGGCAAAGGATTGTTGGGTTTTTCCCTTGATTGAGAAGGGTTTTCCCAAGATACTTCTTGTGTTCTTGTGGATGGTTATTCTTCTTGTGATCTTGGTTTACTATAGCTATTATTATGTTGTTGTAGTGGTTATGGTTGTAGCTTATGCTAACCAGAAATAAAATTAAAATGCATGAGCTAACCATCAAAATTCAACATAAAAGAGGAAGAGGATTTGGGGCTCAAGGAGGGATCAAGGACGTTTGCATATGCTTTGCATTCAATATTAGGAGTAGAAAAAAAAATCTTAGATCGAAAATGGTGGTGTTTGAGCAGTTTAGGTTTATCTGAGAAATTTTTTTTGGATGTATTAAAGAGGCGTCCGAGGGTTTTGGGGCTTTCAGAGGAAAAATTGAAACATAATTTGGATTTTCTGGTCAATTTTGTTAGACTTCCTTTGGATGATCTTGTTAAGTACGGAGCTCTGTTTATGTACAATGATCCAGATTTATAAATGGAACGAACTGAAATACATATATATAACAAAGAAATACATAGATTTATTGCAAGAAACACATAGATACACAGAGATACATTGAAACTTGAATTCTATTAATAAATGGAACATGTTGAAATTGTAAAAAAGTAGAATGAAACAAACTTGATTGAATGGTGGCAACTTATCTATGAGAAGAGATGTGACGACTAGGCTCATTCGTAAGAAGATGTTTACAATGAGGCTCCAAAGATTTTTTTAACATAAAGCATAAATGATAAAACCCTAAACATCCAAAACCCAAACCTCGCGAGATGAAATGCCAAAAGGTTTGTGGCCTATAATGGGGGTAGTTGATACGTCAACTTCCTATGGGCGTAAATTTTGCATACGATCTCCATTTGGGGCGTTCAATACCTCGTCAGAAAGGTGAAGATTTTTAATGACAAAATCAGAAATATCCCATTCACACATGTTTTCAAACACTTGACTAACCTGAGATTTTAGTCTTTAATAAATGCCTTTAAAACATAAAGTAATTGAATGATAAAATACTTAAGTTAACTAAATCACCAATCCATACTCTCACAATGCAACAAGTAGACAAGTGATTTTGGTCCAATGACCAGGGAAAAAACCCCACTGTGGGGAAAAACCCTAGAGAGATTATTTATATTATTCAAGACCAAATCTGAAATTTCTTTTACAACCCAGAAATATAATGATTCCAACTCAACAAAATCAGAAATGCAAATCACTTATCTCAACCATGAAAAAAGCTTCTAAACTACCCACACATGCCACAATTTGCAGCTCGATTTCTACTTGGGAAATCATGTCACAGTTCAGATGTCAAACAACAACAATAAATACACAATAATTTGCATCGAGAATCGTGCCAATAGGTACAGTACGAAATGCACAGATTTATGCCTTGAAAATTGTGCCTCCCTCTTACTGTACAGAATATCCTTTCTTTGTACGGACTTTTCTTTCTCCTACTATACAAACTATATGATGTCATTGTCTTGGGAATTGTGCACTCTAATTTACTTTGGAAACTTTGCTCTAGAAATATGATCTCTCTCTCCTTTTCTCTCATGTGCTTTTCTTATTTCCCAAACATGTATATGTACATTCTCTTTTCCCAAGAAACCCTAACTTACATAACCAAATCAATCTAATGGGTATCATAAGTCTAATCTGAGGGCTCACATTTAATGCTCCTCGTTAATTACAAAGTAAGTAATAAATGCACATTAAATACTTTTGGGTCCCACAACTTAAAATATCTTTAAGTTATAAAGTACATTCACTTTATAACAGCACTTTATTTAAAAAGTCACTTTACAATTAAAACATGTCTAGGAAACAAGACTTTATGTCCCTGATCCAGGTGGATATCGGTGGCCACCCACCTTTTCCAACTGGCTCAAAACAGTTTTCTCGCAATTTTGCCAATTTACTATTTTTAGCAAGTTTTAACTTCCGGGGCCATTTTGAGGGCCCAAATGAAGGTTTTTCGAGATCGAGGTTCTTAATGATATTCAATGGAATGATTGAGCCCCAAAAATGAATCTCCTCGACAATACCTTTCCAACGAGCTATCAAACGCCTAAAACAAAGATCGTATGCAAAAGTTACGACCCCTGGAAGTTTATGTACTCACTTACCCAAGCGAGGCCCACATGACTTTTGGCGCTTCATCTCCTAGGGTTAGGTTTTTGGATGTCTAGGGATTTTGGAATTCTTGTTTATTGTAAAAAGGCCTTCAGAGCCTCATTGCAATCATCTTCTTGCAAATGCGAATATCCGTCACATCTCTTCTCAGAGATAAGCTGCCACCATTCTAGCAAGTCTTTCACTCTGTATTTTTACAGTCTCTGTACATTTCTTTCATTAATAGAAATCATGCATTACTATATATCTATGTTTATGGTGGCATCTTTGATACATTTCTGTTACATTATTGAATATCTGCGATATCTCTGTGCATTTCTTTATTATATCTCCGATCTCATTTCGTGCCGAAAATAATCTGGATCAGTGGTATCAAAGCAGGCTGCTCTTGATCATATTTTCAGTGCATGTCCCCGACGAGGTCCGATTATAGCAATTTGGGTCTCGAGCTTGTCTCTCTTGAAGACAATCGTTCTCGCACACCCAAGAAACCCTCAATGGTGGAAGAAAAGAAAAACGACGAAGCATATGATCCTATCAATCTGTTGCTTGAGAAAGCTCTCAGGCGACAGAGGGATGAAATGATGGAGAATTTTTCCCACATCCTTCAATGACTGTCGATAGCATCAGACACATCTTCATCAAGCGGCCACTTTGGAGGCACCTCGCCTTTCAAGGTACAAGTTAATTTTGATATTCCTGTATTTGAAGGACAGATAGATGCAGAAGCCCTAGTGTATTTGAAGGAAAAATAAATGCAGAAGCCCTAGAAAAATGGTTAACTCGCTAGAAGGTTATTTCTCTCTGTTCTCACAATTTTTCCGGCAAAGAAAAGATCACCTTCGACTCCTTAAAAGCTCTCCCTCATGTCAAACATTGGTGAAACTTATTGTGAGAAAATTTCCACAGAGGAGTATCGAATATATGGGGTCAATCCCACTGGGATTTTTTTGTGTATGCGGAAAAGGAACAGTATTAACCTATTGGAAACTAAGAGGACCAATACATGAGATGGAAAAAAATCTACATCAAAAAAGAGACCAGACAGTGTCAGAGTTCACCAATGCCTTCCATACCTTGTACACCAAACTAAGTATCAAATACTCCAAACGACATTTGGTTCTCAAATGTGGCTCTACACGATACATCCAGACCGGAAATGGATTTTTCCTGGACATCTCATCACTCGATGTCGCTTATCGATATGTCGTTAAAATTGAGTAGAAATTTACACCGTAATTAAACAGAGTTCTGTCCGAAATCCTCAACAACCAAAGTACATAAAGACGGCCCTACCAAACGCTTAAAAACTAGTCCAAGACACGTGAAAAGAAGGGTCACGAAGACAAAGAAGGACACCAAAATATGGTGCAATTTCCACAAAATCCCCCTCGGCATAAACACCGGCGAATGTCGCCAAACAAATATTAGTGGTCGAGACTGGGTATAAGAGTTGAACCTTGATTCATAAACTGGGATTATGAAAATACCGGTAAAGGACGTATCATCGACGAGACCTAGTCTCCATTAAGTTGGCAATGTAGAATTCAAATCCGAACCAACAACCAATTGTGGGGAGTAACCCTTTTTAAATTCATAGATGTGGGTGAAGGGGACCCCCGCAAAGATTTTATATGGTTGACAAATAGTTAGAAGAACTCATCTCTGGCAGTCACAAACAAGCATTTCGACAACACCACACATGCAACAATACAACATCGGTTGGCTTCGGCAAGGACTAGATCTCTGTGTCATCCAACAAGGTTGATTATCATATGGCATCCAACCCTTCAAGGATGAGGTATTATGTGATGTTGCCCCAATCAATGTCTGTGATGTGCTCTTGGGCCAGCCATATATGTGTAGATGTCATGTTGTTTTTTAGTCTCGACTCCGTAATGTCATTGTTACTCTCATGGGTCATCTCTACAAATTACCATAGGTAGTTCCGGCTACTGTTCCACCTAAAAGTTTCGCAAGGTAGTGTCTCATACTACAAATTTCATATTCTTCAATAATTCATCGCGAACCACTACGTACCGCCCCAAGAATCTTTGTCCAATGTATAAGTCAATCATATCGGCAAAAAAGTGAAAAGATTCCTTTTCACATCGTCTCTATAGCATGACACTTGTTGAATAGCCCTCAACCTCACCGTACTCGCGGATGATTTCCACAACCGAAAGTAAAGCATGCCTAACAAGACAAGCAACTCACCAAGATGCATCCAAATTAAATGCTTTTCCTCCCTCGATGAACTCAACGAATCCAGACCATCGCTTTCCCAAGGTGGGAGGATTTTCGATCCAAGTGGGATATCTGCACACCCACCTTTCCAACCCGGGTTCAAAATACCGCAATTTTGGCAATTTACTATTTTAGCGGTTTTTTAACTTCCTGGCCATTTTCAGGCCCAAATGAAGGTTTTTCGAGACCCGTTCAATGATAGCTATTGAAGGCATGATTGAGGTGGCCCCAAAATGAATCCCCACAATACCTTTCCAACGTTGTATCAAGCACCCAAAATATAGATCAGATGCAAAAGTTACAACCTCCGAAGTTGATGTACCCACTTACCCAAGCGGCCTACATGACTTTTACCATCTCCCAGGGCTAGGTTTTGGATGTCTAGGGTTTTGGCATTCTTGATTATTGTAAAAGGCCTTCGTGGTGCCCTCATTGTAACTATCATCTTCTTGCTACGAAATGCCATCTCTTCTATGAGATAAGTCGCCACCATTCTAGCGAAGTCTTTCACTCTATATTTTACCGGTGACATTTTCATTATTAATAGAACGCTGTACATCAGATATTTGTGTTTATGCATTGCCTCTCCGATACATTTCTATTACATTATTGAATATCCGCGATATCATTGCATTTCTTTATTATATCTCCTCGATCTCTACTTCGCGGCCGGTTAACTGATCGCTGGTAACGAGCAGTCGCTTCTTGATCATTTTTTATTGCATGTCCTTGATGAGGTCCAATTATAGCAATTTGGGTCTCAAGCTTGCCTCTCTAGAAGACAATCACCGACACCCAAGAAACCCTCAATGGCTAAGAAAAGAAAAACGATGGAGCGACGATCCTATCAATCTGTTTCATGAGCAAGCTCACGCGCAACAGAGGAACGAAATGATAGAGAATATTTCCTTAATATCCTCAACAACACCGCTGATAGCATCACACGCATCTTCATCAAGTGGCCACTTTGGGAGCACCTCGCCTTTCAAGTTGCAAATAAGTTAATTTTGATATTCCTATATTTGAAGGGACAAAATAAATGCGTAGTTTCTCCTAGAAAATGGTTAACTCTTTAGAAGGTTTTTTTCTTTGTTCACAATTTTCCGGACAAAGAAAAGATCACCTTTGCACTCCTTAAAAGCTCTCCCTCGTATCAAACATTGGTGGGAAACTTCATCGGGAGCAAAGTCTCCACTTAGGAGTCTCGAATATATGGGGCCCATCCCACTTGGGATTTTTTTGTGGATGCAGAAAGGAACAATATTACCCTCGCTGGCAACTGCGTGGAGGATCTGGTACGAGATGGACCACACTACGACAAGAGAGGGCCAAGTAGTTTTGAGTTCACCAATGCCTTCCATACCTTATGCGCACTAAGATGGGTATCAAAGACCTCGAACGACATTTTGTTCTGAAATACCGCGGGGATCTACACGACACATCCGCATCGAATGGATTTTCTCGACATCTCATCACCTGTTGCTTATCGACATGTTGTTAAAATTGATAAATTAAACATGAAAAATCCGAGTTTGGGTCTGCAGAACCGCAACAACCAAAGTATGACAAAGACGGGCCCTAACAAACAGCTCAAAACTATCCAAGACACTGTGAAAAGAAGGGCTTGGAGGACAAGAAGGACACCTGAAAATGGTGTGAGTTCCACAAAATCCCTCTCGGTACAACACCACGAATGTCACCAAACAATCATTAGCGCCCCAGATCAAAGACAAGGAGTCAAACTCTAATTCAACTGACTCAAAATACCGGTAAAGCGACGATCATCGGACGCACTTCAATCGCTATATTGTCGCTGATCGCTAAAGCAATTCAACCGTAAGAACCAACGTATCCCGAAGACAGGGAGTGTCTTTTCATTCACAAATGTGGGTGAAGGGGACCCCGGCCGTGATTTTGTTGTTGATAGAACTAGCCAAAAGAACCTCATCTTAAAGCATAGGTCGCCAAACAATTGGGATTGTTGACAACACCGCATCTCGCGAACCATACAACATCTAGTGGTTTCTGCGAAGGGACACGATCTCCGTATCAACCAACAATGTCGATTGTCATATGCGGCATCCAAGCCCTTCGCTGATGAGGTATTATGTGATGTTGTCCCACCGGATGTCTATGATGTTCTCCCTCGGCCAACCATATATGTGGAGACGCATGTTGTTTATGAGTCTCAAACCTCGTAGTGTCATCGTTACTATGGGGGGTCATCTCAACAAAATGCCACGTGAGAGATAGTTCCCGACTCATCGGGTTCATCTAAAAGTGCCGCAGCGGTCTCTATACCCAGAATTCAAAATTTTCAATAACTGCTCAAAAAGGAGAACGACACTGTAACCACTAAAGCCTTGCCCCAAGCACCTTCTATCCAACAAGGTGTCGACATACCGCAAAGAAAGTGCAAGATTCCTTCCCCGGCATTACCGTCCTCCTCATGTATCTCGACTTTTTTGAACAGTCTCAACCTCAACAGGCTCATGACATATTTCCACAAACCGAAAGCAAAGTGCGACGCCTCCAACAAGACAAGCAAAATTTCACCAAGATGCGATCCAACAAATGTTTTCCCTCTCCCCGGGAACTCAACGCAATAGAAACCACGCTACTATGAGGATTGATCCGTGGATATCGATACACCCAATCTTTTCCGAGAACCGGGCTCAAAACGTCAGTAATTTTGGTGATTTAATATTTTTAGTAGGTTTTAACTGGGCCATTTTGAGGGCCCAAACAACGTCTTTTTCGACATAGAGGTTCTCAATGATAGTTGAAGGCATTATTAAGCCCCCCAAAATGAATCTCTCCTCAACAATACCTTTCCAACGAGCTATCAAACGCCTAAAAAGGAGATCAGAGTGCAAAAAGTTAATGGACCCTGCGAAGTTGATGTAATCACTTACCCAAGCTGGCCCACATGACTTTTGGCTTCATCTCCTAGGGTTAGGTTTTTGGATGTCTAGGGTTTTTGGCATTCTTGCTTATTGTAAAAATGCCTTCATAGACTCATTTCAATTATCTTATTGCGAATGCGAGTAGCCGTCACATCTCTTCTCAGAGATAAGCTGGCACCATTCTAGCGAGTCTTTCACTCTGTATTTTTACAGTCTCTGTACATTTCTTTCATTAATAGAAATCATGTATTATTGTATATCTGTGTTTATGGTCACATCTCTGATACATTTCTGTTACATTATTGAATATACGCGATATCTCTGTGCATTTTTTTATTATATCTCCGATCTCATTTCATGCCGAAAATAATCTGGATCAGTCCCCCCCATGACAAAACACAAAAACATGAATGAGGACATCCCTTGTTAAATTTCAACAAAAGGTCTATCCGAGGAGTACAGATTCCTACTGGGCCTAGACCAAAGCCTATATGAAATGCCTAGGCCCTGCAATGTCAAAAAAACATCGTTAATTAAGGCCCCAAAACGGCCCCGAAAGTTTGGGACACGAAAAACTGTAAAAAACTACCAAAATGGAAAACCGTTCTTTGAGCCAGTGGAATAGGTGGATGGCCACCGAAATCCACCTAGATCATACGGCTTGGAGAGGAGGATTATTCCTTGATATAGAATAAGAGAGTCATTAAAGTTTATTCAAGTGTTGAAAAGGGAGATGGGTTTCACACGGGTAAGAGAGATGAGTTTCCCACGGGTTTGTATCTGTCAGAAAGACATTTCTTGGAAAAATATGTTCATTCCAATGCCAAGTACTCAGTTCTGCGGTATATTGACCAGGGTGATGATGTTGGAAAGTTGATCATTGACAAAGGAAAGATGCAATGAGTGTGTCAATAAAATAGAGCCATGAAAGTTGTGAGATTTCATCATCAGTTTCAACATGAAGGTTTCTCGTGCATTATTTATCTCTTCATAGAATTTGTCATATGCATCATTTTTCTTTCTAAAGCTCTGCTTTATATGGATTTTTACTATGCATTATTTTTACTGTGCATTATTTTTATAGTGGATTTGTTTTTCAAACATTTATACAATAGGGTTTTGGGCTCGAATTTGTTATACAATGTTTCTCATGACGAAAAAATAGTTATGAAATTAATAAAAAAAATATATTTTTAAAATATTGTAATTTACCATTTTTTCAACATTTATCCTATTTCTTTTGTATTATTGTGACTATGTTAAAAGTTTAAGATTTCATTCAATAATATTTAAAATGTTATAGTTTAACATTTTTTCAACATTTATCATATTTATTTGGTGTTATTGTGAATATGCTAAAAGTTTAGCATATCATTTAATGGTATATATAACACTAAATTTACCTAAATTCCCTTAGCTTTCTAAACAACAGAATCCTTAACTTTCTTAATCATGCCTTTATGTAGTTTATCGAGTCATGTCTACTACAAAATCCTTATACTCATGTGCTTTATATATATGATTATAATATTAATAATAAACGGATTATATGCGCTAATATCTATGCCATCTACTTATTCTATTGTCGAAGGCAATTACATAACAAAATTGGATTCTTTGGTACAAACAAAATTTGGAAAATATGGTTTTCATGTTTTTTAAAACAAGGGTTGCATGGCAGCTTAGTCCCTGCCAAGTAGATTTGGAAATGGATATGATAGCTGACACGCTATAATTATCAATGATGATGATTACTGTGAAACATGAACAATATGTTAACTAGGGGCTAGTTTCATAGTCTTAAAAGAAATCAATTTGTAAAGATTTTAAATGAAAAAAATATAATGTCGTCAGAAAGATTGGAATTCAAAGAATTCGACCTAGACTCACAAGGAATGGAGGAAGACGTGTTGCTCCATGACACTTAGTTTATAGATTTTTCATATGCCATATTGGCCACAATCTTTGACCACATTTTTACTTTAATGTGGATTTTGTATAGTTTTGGAATTAACATAGATTTCCTTCTAATTAAGTTAAGCTAGCCAAATGCAAATTGCATTTTAAAAATATTCAATTTTTCTTTTTGAAAATAAACCTTTAAAATTTAATAATATATATTTTTATATAATATTTATTATATTACATAATAAATATAATCTAAATGCACACATGAGTGGATCAAAGCCCACCCTCGTGTCCTTCAACTTTAAGCCCGCAGGGGTGTAGACCGATTGGCAAGTGCCCTGTAAATGGAAGGAAATATGTAAAAAGAGGTCTCAAGGTCGATTCTCACCCTGATTTACTTGTGCTCCATTCTTGTGGACTGCGTGGAGCACCTAGGGTTATAGTGGTAGCGGACGGGTATTGACCCTGTGTCACGTGAGTACCAGAACCACGAATTGTCGATTCCCCCAGTACAATATATATATTAGATAATAAATATAATATAAATATAATAATGCATAATAATAAATACATAGTACAACTTTTTATATTTAGATGTGGTGATTGGTGAAATTCATTGATTATGTAATTAATTCTACATATTGAAAGACCTGAAAGGAGCAATAACACTTCAATTTTATCAACCAATTAGAAATGATATACACAAATATTTTTATTATATCCAAAAATATATATTTGTTTTCCTATGTTAAACATTACATTGCATACACAAATTTATGGTAAAAAACAAATTAATGTCACATCAAAAGCAAACTCATTGCTATAGTCCCATGGTAGGGACTAATAATGACTATTGGTTCATACAACCCTGGCTTATGGTTAAAGTGCAATATTATTAAAAAATTTAAATAAATGTTATAATAAATGTAATATATATATATATGGAATTTGAAAAAATAATTCAATCAAAAATAAATAAATAGAATTTGTGAAAGTGAAAATGTTTATAAAATAAAGGAAAAGAGGAAATGTCACAAAGTTTTATATATTCAAAAATAAGAAATGTCTTGTTAACTATTTTTAGTTTTGATACACTATTGCATTCATTGATTGCAAAAACAAATACTAAGTTGTTCTCAGTAATAATTATATTTGTTTTTTGTTATGTATTGTTATTAGTCTATGTCGAAGGTGTAGAGGGACTATAGCGATCGATAATTAGTTGACTTTATATTAGTTTGTCGTTTGACTACAAATTTTTGCATACTTTCTAATGTTCTAACTACAGAACTAAAAGCATTATTTTTTATGTAATAAAAAAACCCATATATGTCATGATCTGATTGGATGATAGATTTGAGATCTTATTGTCAGCTTCGTTATTCCCAATGAATTATATCTTGCCATATCCAAAATTTTATCATGTACGGTACTTTTTTTAATTTGTACTATTCATATTGAAATGTTTAGATATCCAAAGTTTATAGTGATTCATAATTCGTTGACTTTATATTAGTTTTTTGTTTGATTACAATTTTTTGCATAATTTCTATTGTTCGAACTACAGAACTAAAAACATTATTTCTTTATTTTTTTATTATAAAAAACCCCATGTCTGTCATGATCTCGTTGGATAATAGATTCGAGGTCTTATTGTCAGCTTTGTTATTCTTAAAGAATTATATGTTGCCATATCCAAGGTTTTTATATGTTGTCAGTCAATTTTTTTTAGCATAGTCCCTAGTGTTCGAACTATTGTTGTTATTATTATTATTACAATAGTTATTATTTTTTTATTTTTTTATTACTATTATTATGTTTGATTTTTCTTTATTGTTGCATACTTCGAGAGTCTTTGTCATTGTTGTGTACGTAAACATCCCTGCCACACTGCATTCTTTCTTAAATGTTTGCACAACGCGACGCCCTTCGACGGTTCTGACAGTCTTAAGTGTTTACCTAACAGGCCTCACAACTTTAAATGTTTATTCTACATATGTATTACAATGCAGTTTCGTTACATTTTTTGATAGTGTTGTTTGCAGTGAAATTGCGCAATATTGTTCTTCACCGCATTACAGTTTCAGTGGTTGATGTTTGTTCGTTGGTTCGTTCGATGTTGCTTGTTGTTGTTTGATTCAACTTTGCAAAGTTGAGGTCTTGCAGTTGCAGTTGGACCTCTTCGTGGTTGTTCACTGGCTTGTTGTTCTTCAACTTTGCAAGTTGTTGGACCTGTTGTTGTGGTTTGCAACTTTTGGGGCTACGCTTCTGTCATCCCTCATTGACGGGTAAGTTATTGTGCCATCATTTTGTTGCTATTCCTTTTTTTTTTCTTCTTGTTTTGCACCTTGCAAGCAATAATTTTCAATGGTAGGAGTCCCTGCCTCGAAATTATGTTGCAGAACATCCTTTTATGTGGTTGTTGCAACCAGAATCTTTTCCTTGTTCTTGAATGTCAATGTTCTATAGAGAACCTACCTTTTTCGCAACCATGGTGACATATAAAAAAGAAAACCAAATGTTCTCACCTTATTTTTTGTTCCTGGAAACCATGCGTTTTCATGTGCCAACTTCCACATCTTGGATATTGTGCCATAGTTGTTTCCAAAATTGTAATGCAAAGGGGTTTAGAAAATGAATTCGGAGTTGTCACAAGGGGGAACCATCTACCAGGGTCTAGTGACAGGGAATGCTTTTATTCTCTGAGTCAAAAAATTTGTCTAGTTGTTGCCTTTGTCCTGTCCTTTCTATCTTGCAGAACATCTTCTGCCTCTGAGAAGCTTGTAGGATGCATGCCATGAATAGGTTCAAAAATGATATACCTTGAATACTCGGTCTTTATGCTCAGCAAATTTATAATGTTATTTATTTGCATTGTGTCTTCTATTTGGTTCACTATTCACTATATGTTTGTTTTCTTGTCATCTGCTGTGGCGACCAAGGGGGATTGAATTTGACAAGAAGAAGGTTGAGGAATACATACCGAGATTGGTACGCAGTTCCGCACTTGTAGTTTTCTATTTGTCTTTTTTTTTGTTTTATTTTTTTCCCTTTTCTTTGTTTTCATATAAACTGAAAATA
>SNQJ01S0111781.1:0-21970 GCA_010110895.2 Picea sitchensis | reverse complement strand
GTATCACGAAAGGTCACATCATGTGACAAAGGTATGCCTTTTTCCACACTTAAACCTAGGTGGCACGATCTTTTAATAATGGTTAAACAATTTGTGACCTGTGAGGGCCGGTATGGATTGGTTTTTCTTTATCACCTTCGACTATTGATGAATTTCATGGGCTATCCATTGAACATGCCATTTTACTTCCTGTGTAGTCTTTATAAAATGGCTAAGAGGTTCAAATGCGAGAAGGCCGATAGCAGCCTGTTTCACCATGGTTTGATTAGACTAATCGTCATCCACCATTTGAACCTCCACGACGATAATTGGTAAGCTTTTCTATCCCGAAATGGCTTTGTTGATTCAGAGTCTGTCCAAATCGACAAGTTTGTGGTCAGTGAAACTAAGGTCGGGCCACCTGTGCCATTTCGTGCCCTTTTACCCTCTCCCAAACCCTCGGTCTGTCCTGATATCAGCCTACCCAACATCATAACAGGCAAGGTGGAGGCTGTAAAGAAGCCTATGAGTAAGAGGGTCAGGAGTAACCCTACCGTCGATAGCAAAGGTAAAAGGAATGCTCGATTGATATCGAGACTTGCTTGGAATAAACCTGAGCCAAACGTTGATCAAAAGCCCATAGTTCTGAGTGAGGACTCGGACTCCGATATCGAGCGCTTCCTAGCTGAAGAGTATCCCTATTCCCAAGGCCTATGCTTCTAGCCACCCTATGATTATGTTTCTAATTTTCCCCCATGCCTAAAGAACAATCCTAATTACCCAAGAATCAAGCTTCATAATGAAACCCTCAGTGATCTGAACAAACCCTCGACTGTTATTTTGAAGCCCGAGCAGACATCATGCAGCCAATGTAATGTGTGGCTTGAGCGCTACTACCCCGACGTTCCCTTATTACAGTCGATGATCAAATCTTTAGAGAACCAAGTTGCAGTACTGTCGAGAGAAAGGAACAAGTTTCGAGCTAATGACAAGAAGTAGAAAACCACTGGTTCGATCGTTTTTAGGAATTTCGAATCGGCAACGGCCTTCGTCAATTCCAAATTATCATGACCGAGTTGTTTTCTGATTATACAGGTATGAATTTCAATATCATTTTCGTTTTATGAATTGCTTGGATTAATATAATGAATTGGTTTTCGATTTTGATTAGTTTTGTTCATTATTCGAAATGATTCTTTCATAGTTTGATTGTCAAAAACGGTTATGTTATGGATCCTGTACAATAGATTCATTTTACTAAAGTCAAATATGGTTGTGATTTGGTTATGCAATTTGGTCGTGCCCAGTTTAGCAATTGATTGGTTTTCATTGGGTTTGATTCGTTTTGAACAATTCTGTTGGTTTGAATTAACCAAGTCAATGGGGTTTGTTTTCGTTTTGATTTTGATTGCATCTGACCTGTATAGGAGATTTTTATGCTAAAATCTGAGCAAGGCTATGTTTTGTTTTGGTATGATTTCATTGTGATTGGATTTCATCAGCTCTGATTTAGTTCTTATGATTTTATTTTGGAATGATTTCGTGGGCCTAAATTGGTATGATCCTTTAAATGTGTTATGCGTCATTATTAGTGACTGGGTTGACAAATACGATGTAATCTAATGACACTGTTGACTTCAATTAGCCAGGAACGGCTCTGTTTTGTATGGAATCGATATTTTCATTTGGATTCTGGTTACATTCGACCTGTGCAAAAGATCTATTTGCTAAAATCGTGGAGTTGTGTTGATTCATAATGACGGTGTCAAACACTAACTGTTTCGATTTGTTTGATTGCTGCGTGTCTTGAGCTAGCACAATTGCCTGTATTGGATTAGATTGATATCAAAAATAGATTTGATGCTGCTTTGTTGGTTTTGATTTTCAAAAACGATTTTGTCTCTGATTGAATTCATATGAAAACTCGGCTAATAGTTTGTTTTGAAATTGATTCAAGTAATGATTTCGTTGACTGTCAGTTGATTATGTCTGCTTCTTATTGGAAATGATGAACGTTTGACAAATCCCATATATCCTGTTATCAACTGATTAATTCATTTACGATTTCATTTGTTTCAATTTACATACAAGTTTTCATTTGGTTTGCAAATAGCATGGTCGTTTGTATATGTTAATATAGTTATATCAATTTGAAAAACGATACTGTTGATTTCGTTTGGATTCGACAATGATTTTGTTGATGGCTGAAGTAACTATTTGTGTCGATTTCAATTAGTTTATGAAAACGATTTCATTGCTGTCAAGTATCTAATGCGATTCTGTTTACCCCAAACTGTGATAACAAGTGGAACAGAGTACATGTATCTCTGTAATCATTCGATTGATCATAATCTTGTTTGCTCTCAAATTAACATAACGGTTTTTTATTTGAATGATTTGTTGGTTTTCAAATATCAATTAGATACTTGCTTAATAGTTTGAATTTAATTCTTTGAGTTTTGAATTGGTTTTAATACGATTCTATGTTTAATTTAGACCAGCTACAGAATCGCAAGTTTATGTATCTAGTCTTAGAAATTAGATTTTTATCAATTTTATCAATAAAATATCCTCTAATATTGTCTATTCTTGTCGTTGTTCAGGTACATACGAATTTGCAATGATCAATTTGGGCATGCTGTGACAATATAGGAGATATTTGTGTGATATAGTTTTATTTTTAAGTTGTTAGTTTGAGTTAGAAAGAGAGACTTGGGATATTTTCCCAGATTTGTGTAAACTGTTTTGATAACTCCCACAAGGATGTTTTACCCTGTGGGAGGTCTTTAAATACTTGTCAATTTTTGTAATAAAGTCATCATCCTCATGTTTTACCCTATGGAGGTCTTTAAATACTTGTCAATTTTTGTAATAAAGTCATCATCCTCATTGTGGGAGAACCAAACTATGGATTTATGATACAAAATGAGATGAAAGTTGATGTCTTGAACAGCTTTCGCTTTCAATATATCAAAAATTTTGTTTCAAGTTTTATTCATATCATTTTGCAAAGGATTATAGACTACTTTAGCCATCGTAATCTATTGCAGGTTGGATGTGACTTGGATTAATGTGTAATCCATATCTGATCTCTTATTTAAAGATACAACAATTACTTTGTTTCAGCTAATGAATCACAAATTTCTTCGTTAATTGAATCATTTTATACAAATACTTGCACGCAGATTTATCTAAAATGTTATGATTTGTAAATCATAAGAAACATTGGCCCTCCTCACATCACTATTTTGATCCTTCCAGGTCTAACAATTGGATTACCTATGGTTGTTTTCCGCTCAGGTAGTCCTGAATGCAGTTGGTGCTTCATTTGTAAGAACTTCCTCCCAAGAACATCAAGCTCATGTTGATCCTCCTTCACCTTCACCCGCAGATCTGCCCACCTTCTTTATTTCTGGTAAGTGTCTTCTTCCATTTCATTTCTTGTCGAAAGTGAAAGTTCAATCTAGTAACTCATGGATAAGAAGAAGGAAGAGAAGAAGAAGAAGAAGAAAATAAACAGGGTCCAAACTTCCAACCACCGCCAACATGTTGGAAAGAAACCACTATCAAGTAATCGTATTGGGAGTGTTGATGATTGCAAGATCATCCAAACAACCCGTAAACCCAAGAACCCTTGCAAGACTTATAAGGGTAGCTATCTGATTAAGGATTTCCCTGGTCTATCCAAGTTTATATAAGCATGGTATACACACCCTCACAAACCCATATGCGTCACAACTCCTCGAAAGCAACATGTTGATGACTTCCCACCAACTAGTCAAGATATCGTTGGAAAGTAGAAATTAGAGTCAAGTTCCATGTATGTTAAGTGAAAAGTGAGTCATCTAACTCACCTTTTTCCCTTGTATGGACGAAGTTTTCCTCAAAATTATTGGAAGACATCTCTGTTTCACAGCCTCAACTTCCAGCCACTTTCTATCGCAGTTACTCTCGACCTAATTTGTAGTTGATGGAATGGATCAATTCGACCCTTCATCGATCGCTTTGTTGATCATGTATTCAATCTTCTCACGTCTTTATTTGAACCAGTTGACAAAGTGTTTGATTTGATCCCATCCTCGGTTAATCCCACTCCCTCGTCAGAGAGTGAAACCTGCTTACGACTCCACTTCAATCTGTCGACCCCATTCTCTCCCTTGAGAATGAAACCCAAGTGGGAGTCGATCCGATCTTGTCATCGGTTGATCCTACTTTCTCACTCAAGAGTAAGCCCGACGCTGCCCATGTTTTTCTTTTTGATACAAAATCTACCGCGTCTCCGGCATTCCTCCTCTCCCGTGGAACCTCCTCCAAGTAATGAGGCCATCCTTTTAATTGGGGTGTTAACCGATCTCTTCGCCTTCCCTTCACATTCTTCCGTGGGGACATAAGATCGGGTTTTTGGTTGGGATGTTCCTCGACGTTGATAGATGAAGGTGCCTCCATTAGTATTTTTTCCTCCATTGCTTGGCAAGCTTTGGGTTGTCCTCAACTTGTGTCAATTTGCACTTGTTAGCTTTTACAGAAGAACTAGTCAACCTTTTAGGGACCCTTCCTTAGTTTACCATAACTTTGGTAGGGAAAACTATCTTGATTGATGTTATGGTAGTCTAAGACCCATTGGATTTCTAATTTTTGGCGTGATTATGTCTATGCTATGAACGCTATTGTGTCCACTCTTTTTGTGTGATATCTTCCCTCATGATGATAGCGAATTATGACTATTGATCAACTTTCATTCATCGGTCCCGACAGGATTACCTCCCTAAATGGTTCTATATGCGTATTGCATTGCCCCCACCACATGTTAATTATGTATCGCCTCCCATGCCTTCAACGGTTGATGAAGATGAGTCTCAATCGTAAGATCATCTTCTGATGACTTAGATCCATAGTTGACATGGTGATCTCTTCCATCGGTTTTGAGCTTGGTCTCTTACCCTCATGACCCTCGACATGAAAGTCCTTTTCTAGAGTGTGTCTCTTCCATTCAAAGGGTCTCTCGAAGCCAAGGACCGAAGTTTTTTCCCTTGACATGGTGTCTTTCTGGAGCATTGTCCTCTTGGCTAGCGATCAAGAAGAGCTCCGAGCATGGTTTTATGATTTCAAACTCGTTAAAAATGAAACAGAGGTTTTTCGAGGATAGTTTTTTTGCGTATCTGAGGCAACCTCGCTAAAAAGTGAAATGGGGGTCTTTGAGCATAGTTTTTTATTTTTTGTGGAAAGATCGTTAAAAATTAAACAAAGGTTATGAACATAGTTCTTATTTCTGTGTCAATCTCATAAAAATGAAACAAAGGTCTAGGGATTGGACCTCGATCTATGAGCATAGTTCTTCTCCCGTGTCAAACTCGTTAAAATGAAACAACTTCCTCTCTTTTTGAGTCAAGTCTAGTATTTGAAGCTTCATTTCATCCGCCTCAGGATGTTGGATGAGATGAAGCTTTGGGATTTTTCTTCCAAAATTGGAATTCATGCCTGTTGAGCCACTAGCTTTGTCAATAAGGGTACCAACCATCCATGAATACTTAATAGGAAGTTCAAGCATAGTTTTCTATGGTTCAAGCTTGTGTAAAATGAAACCACCTACCTAAAGCATAGTTTCTCCTCGTTCAAGCTTGTGTAAAATTAAACCAGTCCAAGCATAGTTTAGTTTAGTTTTTAAGTTGTGTAAAAATAAAATATATCCCAAGCATAGTTTTATTTCGTTTCGCGTAAAATGAAAAACAATCCTAACCTTTTAGTATTTTGCTCCTTCAAACCAAATGAGGATGTAACAAAGTATACTTTTATCAATTTTTCAGAATCGTGAATGTTATACAAAAAAGGAATCCCTTGGGTCGTCTTTAAGCTCTTTTCATCTCTAAACATGAAAAGATTGTCAAGCCATCTTGCTCCTTTTCATGCTCAAGTAAAGTATTAGAAAGCATGTCCGTTGAACGACAATTTATCTCTTTTCGGGCCTCATCAAACTACTTTTTATGAAAAAGGACTTTTTGGAGTTTCCTTTAAGTAAGTTTTTCGGACTCTCAAAACATGAAAACTCCCCAGTTTTTATTTCTTTTGACTCGTAAAACAAACATCGAAGGCCCATATGGGACCAAACCACTCCTTCTAGGGTTCATTAAAAATACTCAAGGACTCATTTGAAGGGCCATTTACATTTTAAGCATATGTTATCCTTCTCAAACTTGTGTAAAAATAAAGAGGTCATCGCTTTAAAATGGTGGGGAAAATTGGGAAAGAAATGCTTCTAAACCTCAGATTCTATGGAAGAATCACCTTTGAACATGACACCCTTTCAATTTATTTTATGTTTAGGGTTGGAAAATCCACTTGTCTCTTGATCATACTCCTTTCTAAGTTACAAATTGGTCTGTGATCCCTCGCTATTGAGTCGCAGAGATTTCTAAGACAATTGTCATACCGCCATTGTTCAAAGAGAAGTTCAACCCGAAAGTCCTTATATTGTGTCGACCATTCTCTCAAGTAGCTTTAAGCTTTCATTGCGCCGCCATCCCCCGAGCTCATTCTAAATCACTTTTTACTCTTATCTACTTCAAATCTTATTACCCGCTTCATGTCATTGATGTAGGATAATATGTCTCCTCGCGATCTTTAGCCCTTTTCCCATCTAATTCAACACATTATACAAGAACTAGACTTAGAAACTAATTGGTACTTGGAACCTGTAATACGCCTCAATGGCGTGTTTCCTCGCTTTCGACAACTTAAGCCATTATTGACCCTTGATTGGGAGGTTATGAGTGTTTGACTTCATCTCATTAATTTACATTCATTGGATTGTACCGTGAGTACCTTTGCGTCATTGACATTAATGGTGATTTCCCTCGCGACTTGTTAATGGTATTCATTGACCGAGTAATCAAGGGAGTTTCACGGTTCGACTTCAACACCGTGAATCACATGGCTAGATCTGCATCTATAGAGTGGTGGAGGATGAAGACTCGAATCTTTTTGACGTATTCGTGCTGTATTGAGTATATTTGGTTGTTGCATAGATCCACATTGTATGTCTTGTGGCTATGTTCAAATTTGAATCTCTAACACATAGATCTACAATGTATTTTTGGTCGCTATGTTCGGGATTTGAGTCATAATGCATGGATCCACAATGTATGTTTGGTGGCCAAGACTTATATTACTTGACATGGATCTTTGTATGTTGGCATTTATGCTTGGAATCATTTGTATCATGAGTATGGGAATGCTTTACCCAATGATGATATTATTGTAATCTGTATTCTTTATTTGTTGATAGGTTCGAATCGACCGTTCTTCGTTCTCTGGCGAGCACTCGATAAAGTATTTCAAATATCACTCTATAAAATTTCATACTTTGGGGCTCTTTGTTACACATTATTTTCTGGCTATCCCTATGACCGCTAATGATGTAAACTCATATGTTGCCTTTCAGAGGGGTTAATGGCCTAATTCATGTAAAGAAAGAAGGGAGAATAACTTAATGAGAGAAGAAGTTGCATTTTCCTTTGTAAAACCCTATTAAGGAAGATTTGCCAGTGTCACTCCATATTGTGGGTGAGTAAATGTCATATTTCCACACCTTGCTCTATAGCTAGTTGTGGAGTTTTGTGTTGCTCTATGGCTAGGCAAAAATTCTTGTAATGGGAAAAAACAAGCGCCTCTTGATGCCATAGAAGGAGAAGCTTCATGGTGAGGTGGCCTCCGAACGGTTTGGATCTTACTCGCTTTCTCATGATTTAGTAAGTGGGATCATCCTAACCTCTCACCTTATCCTCTTCATCTTAGAAGAGGAGAGGGAGCTCTCATGGAGAAAGTTAGATTATTTGTTATTGAGTTTTTGTGAAGTTTGATTTTTGAGTTTCATATGTCATTGAGCTTTGCTTTGTTAAGATAGATTGTGAGAAGCTATCAAATCTAGAGTCTCAAAATCCATGGATTAGGAAGTGTGTGGGAAGTAAGGAACTCATATGAACCCGACAAATATCACAGACCGTTGTATCTTCTTCTACATTCTTTAACATATATACTTTTCTTTCCTCTATCCAATGCTATTTGTCCATATTGTATAATTCCTTGATCACATACATAGTTTCATATCAAATAGGCTCTATTATTATTTTCTTCGTTGTCTTGTGTTTATTTGCGCATATTTCTCCATAAGCCTAGTGACGGAGCTTGGATTTCACTGTCAAAGTTGATCTTCGATATTTAAAAGGTATGTTCTAGATCCATTTCTCATTTGATAATTCAAAAATAAGAAAAGAGTAGTGTACTTCCTTGTTTTGTTCTAGTTTCTAGTAGGAAGCTTGGGGATTGATTTGTGTCTATACTTAAAAATTATCCCGATAACAACATCGAAAAAGAAATATCCTACAAAAGATAATGAGAATGCATCCAATCTAAAAGGCCATTGCTATGCAACACCTTGTCGATGATGTCATGTATAATGGATCTCAGATCTACTTCATCTGACTCAACATCTACATTTGTTTCATCTCTTAACTGGGTGATTTTTAAGTTGTTTCTTAGCTATTTTCAGTTTATATGAAACAAAGAAAAGGGAAAACAAAACAAAAAGTACAAATAGAAAACTACAAGGAACTGCTACCAATCCCTGTATGTATTTTTCAACCTTCTTCTTGTCAATTCAACTTCTTGGTCGCCACAACATATGACAAGCAAAAAAACATATAGTGAATAGTGAACCAAATAGAAGAAACAATGCAAATAAATAACATTATAAATTTGTTGAGCACAAAGACCTAGTATTCAAGGTATATCATTTTGAACCTAGCCCATGGCATGCATCCTACAAGCTCCTCAGAAGCAAAAAAAGTTCCACAAAATAGAAAGAAAAGGACAAAGGCAACAGGTGGACAAATTTTTGACTCGAGAATAAAATCATTCCCTGTCACTAGACCTTGGTAGATGGTTCCCCCTTGTGATAGGTCCCAATTCATTTTCTAAACCCCTTTTCATTGCAATTTTGGAAACAACTATGGCACAATATCCAAGATGTGGAAGTTGGTATATGAAAATCCATGGTTTCTGTGAAATGTACAAGATTGAGAAAACATTTGGTTTTTCTTTTTATATGTCACCATGGTTGAGAAAAAGGTAGGTTCTCTATAGAACATCGACATTCAAGAACAAGGCGTTGAAAGATTCTGGTCAGAACAACCACATAAAAGATGTTCTCACAAGTAACGCACTTCGAAAGCGGACCTACCATTGAAAATTATTGCTTGCAAGGTGCAAAACAACAAGAAAAAAAAGGAATAGCAACAAATGATGGCAATAAATAACTTACCCGCCAATGAGGGGATGATTGTTTAGTTCCCAAGTTGCAAAACCGCAACAAAGTCCAACAACTCTTGTAAAGTTGGAAGAACAACAAGCTGCTGAACAACCACGAAGAGGTCCAACTGCACCTGCATGACCTCAACTTCGTAAAGTGGAATCAAACAACAACAAGCAACACCCAACGAACCAACGAACAAGAAACATCAACCACTCAAATCAGAATGGAAGAACAATATGGCGCAATTTCACTGCAAACAACACTATCAAAAAATGTAACGAAACTGCATTGTAATACATATGTAGAATAAACATTTAAAGCTGTGAGGACCATCCAAATACTCCCACAGTGTAAACATTTAAGAAATAATGATCTGTAAACATTTAAGAAAGAATGCAAGGTAAGGTGGATGTTTACGTACACCACAATGACAAAGACTCAAGTATGCAACAATAAAGAAAATCAAACATAATAGTAATAAAAATAAAATAATAACTATTGTAATAATAATAATAACAACAATAGTTCGAACACTAGGGACTATGCTAAAAAAATTGACCGACAACATATAAAACCTTGGATATGGTAAATATATAATTCTTTTAAGAATAACAAAGCTTCCATAACAAGACCTCTAATCTATTACATCCAACTAGATCATGATGCATATGGTTTTTATAATAAAAAATAAAGAAATAATGTTTTAGTTCAGAAGTTCCAACAATAGAAATTATGCAAAATTGTGTAGTCAAACGAAAAACTAATATAAATAACGAATTATGAATCACTTTCATAAACTTTGGACATCTAAACATTTCAATGAATAGTACAAATTAAAAAGCACCGCATACGATAAAATTTTGGATATGGCAAGATATAATTCATTGGGAATAATCTAAATGCATAATAAGATCTCAAATCTATCATCCAATCACAACATAACATATATGGGTTTTTTAATAAAAAATAATGCTTTTGTTTCTGTAGTTAGAACATTAGAAAGTATGCAAAAATTTGTAGTCAAAATCCACAACCAATATCAAGTCAACGAATTATTGATCGCTGTAGTCCCTCTACACCTTCGACATAGACTAATAATTGACATAACAAAAACAAATATAATTACATCGAGAACAACTTAGTATTTGTTTTTGCAATCAATGAATGCAATAGTGTATCAAAACTAAAAATAGTTAACAAGACATTTCTTATTTTTGAATATATAAAACTTTGTGACATTTCCTCTTTTCCTTTATTTTATAAACATTTTCACTTTCACAAATTCTATTTATTTTATTTTGATTGAATTATTTTTTCAAATTCCATATATATATACATTACATTTATTATAACATTTATTTAAATTTTTAATAATATTGCACTTTAACCATAAGCCAGGGTTGTATGAACCAATAGTCATTATTAGTCCCTACTATGGACTATAGAAATGAGTTTGTTTTTGGTGTGACATTAATTTGTTTTTACCATAAATTTGTGTGTATGCAATGTAATGTTTAACATAGGAAAACAAATATATATTTTTGGATATAATAAAATATTTGTATATCATTTCTAATTAATAAAATTGAAGTGTTATTGCTCCTTTCGAGTCTTTCAATATGTAGAATTAATTACATAATCAATGAATTTCACCAATCACCACATCTAAATATAAAAAAGTTGTACTATGTATTTATTATTATGCATTATTATATTTATATTATATTTATATTCATTATATATATTGTAATTTGGGAATCACAATTGTATTCTCGCACTCACGCGACACGTGGTCACAATTGGCCCTCATACCATTATAACCCCAGGTGCATCCACCTAACCCACAAGAATGGAGCACAAGTAAATCGTGGTGAGAATCAAACTTGAGACCACATTTTTACATTTCCTTCCATTTACAGTGCATTTGCCAATCGTCTACACTGCCAAGCTTAAAGTTGAAGGACACGGGGGTGGGCTTGATCCACTCATGTGTGCATTTAGATTATATTTATTATGTAATATAAATAAATATTATATAAAAATATATATTGGCTAAATTTTAAAGGTTTATTTTCAAAAGAAAAATTGAATATTTTTAAATGCAATTTGCATTTGGCTAGCTTAACTTAATTAGAAGGAAATCTATGTTAATTCCAAAACTATACAAAATCCACATTAAAGTAAAAATGTGGTCAAAGATTGTGGCCAATATGGCATATGAAAATCTATAACTAAGTGTCATGGAGAAGCACATCTTCCTCCATTCCTTGTGAGTCTAGGCCGAATTCTTTGAATTCCAATCTTCTCGACGACATTATATTTTTTTTTCTAATAAAATCTTTACAAATTGATTTCTTTAAGACCATGAAACCAGCCCCTAGTTAACATATTGTTCATGTTTCACAATAATCATCATTATCAATTATAGCTGTCACCTATCATATCCATTTCCAAAACCCATTTATGTGGACTAAGTCACATGCAACCCTTGTTTTAAAAAAAAAAACATGAAAACCATATTTTCCAAATTTTGTTTGTACCAAAGAATCCAATTTTGTTATGTAATTGCCTTCGACAATAGAATAAGTAGATGGCATAGATATTAGCGCATATAATCCGTTTATTATTAATATTATAATCATATATATAAAGCACATGAGTATAAGGATTTTGTAGTAGACATGACTCGATAAACTACATAAAGGCATGATTAAGAAAGTTAAGGATTCTGTTGTTTAGAAAGCTAAGGGAATTTAGGTAAATTTAGTGTTATATATACCATTAAATGATATGCTAAACTTTTAGCATATTCACAATAACACCAAATAAATATGATAATGTTGAAAAAAATGTTAAACTATAATATTTTTAAATATTATCAATGAAATGTTAAACTTTTAACATAGTCACAATAATACAAAAGAAATAGGATAAATGTTGAAAAAATGGTAAATTACAATATTTAATTTTTTTTTATTAATTTACAACTATTTTTTCGCTATGAGAAACATTGTATAACAAATTCGAGCCCAAAACCCTATTGTATAAATGTTTGAAAAACAAATCCACTATAAAAATAATGCACAGTAAAAATAATGCATAGTAAAAATCCATATTAAAGCAGAGCTTTAGAAAGAAAAATGATGCATATGACAGATTCTATGAAGAGATAAATAATGCACGAGAAACCTTCATGTTGAAACTGATGATGAAATCTCACAACTTTCATGACTCTATTTTATTGACACACTCATTGCATCTTTCCTTTGTCAATGATCAACTTTCCAACATCATCACCCTGGTCAATATACCGCAGAACTGAGTACTTGGCATTGGAATTAACATATTTTTCCAAGAAATGTCTTTCTGACAGATACAAACCCGTGGGAAACTCATCTCTCTTACCCGTGTGAAACCCATCTCCCTTTTCAACACTTGAATAAACTTTAATGACTCTCTTATTCTATATCAAGGAATAATCCTCCTCTAAGTCAGATGTAGGATCTAGGTGGATATCGGGTGGCCACCCACCTTTTCCTTAATCGCTCAAAGAACGGTTTTCCATTTTGGTAGTTTTTACACAGGTCCCAAACTTTAAAATGCTTTGGGGTCTTTAATTAATCCATGTTTTTGACATTGTGGCCTAGGCATTTCATATATAGGCTTCTATCTAGCCCGTGAATCAGACTCCTCGGATAGACCTTTTTGAAATTTAACAAGGGATGTCCCATTCATGTTTTTGTACTTTGTCATGGGGACTCGATCATTATTTTCTGCATGAAATGAGATCGAGATATAATAAAAAAATGCACATAGATATCGCATATGATATTCATTACAATGTAAATGTAAATGTACTAGATGTGACCATAAACACAGATATACAATAATACATGATTTCTATTAATGAAAGAAATGCATGGAGACTCAAAAAATACATAGTGAAAGACTGCTAGAATGGTGCCAAAATTTTTATCTCCTGAAGAGATGTGGACGGCTACCGTGATTCGCAATAAGATAATTGAAATGAGTCTATGAAGGCATTTTTACAATAAGCAAGAATGCCAAAACCCTAGACATCCAAAAACCTAAACTCAGGAGATGAAGCGCCGCAAGTCATGTGGGCCCCGTCTGAGTAACTTAGTACATCAACTTCGGTCAGAATCCTTGCATACCGCATCTCTGTTTTATACGCTTATCGTTGGAAAGGTATTGCTGAGGAGATTCATTTTGGGTGCTCAACAATGCCTTCAACTATCATTGAGAACTTATATCGGTAACGCTCATTTGGGCCCTCAAAATGGCCCTTAAGTTAAAACTCCAGCAGTAAATCACCAAATTGCTTAAAACTGTTTTGAGCCATTTGGAAAAAAGGTGGGTGGCCATCGATATCCACCTGATCAATCCTCCCTCATTAGTAGGAATGGTATCCATTATGCTGAGTTCCGGGAGAGGGTTATTTGTTGGATCTCTGAGATCTTGGTGAGTCGCTATCTTGTTGAGACGCCGTGACCGCTCGCTTGTGGAATTATGTCATGAACCTGTCGAGGTTGAGGCTGTTCAACAAGTCAAAATACACGAGAGGACAGTGCGTAGAAGGAATATTTGTGATTTACTAAAACCTTGTTGACTTGCTTCTGTTGGATAGAAGGTGTTTGGGCAAAGGCTTTATGGGTTGCAAAGTGTCCTTTTGTTCTTTTTTTGAATAGATTGTGAAGAAGCCGAATTTTGCAATATGAGACACCTTGGCACTTTTTAGATGGAACAATAGGCCTAACTATCTCCTCGGCATTTTGTAGACCCCCAAAGTAACAATATAGATACTACTCGGTTGAGACTCAGAAACAACATGGCGCTCTTACATATGGTTGGCCCAAGAACATCATAGACATCCAAAGAGGACAACATCACATAATACCATCCTGAAGGGTTGATGCCATATGACACCCATATTGTTGGTTGACACCTTAGGATCTCTCGGCCCTTGCCGGGCCAATCTCGGCGTTGTATGTGGTTATGGAAAGCGGTGTTGTCAACAACCAAATTGTTTGACGAATTCACGAGATGAGGTTCTTTGGCTCGCTATCAACAAATGCGCCGTCCCTCACCCACATTTCCAGGAATGAAAAGGAGAGCTCCCCTCTTCGTGATCCGTTGGTTCTTCTCGCTGAAATTGCCGCAGCCGCTAATAGCAAAGGTCTCGCCAATGATCTGCCCCACAAGATTTCGCACCGATCAATTAGGTTGCTCCTTGTTTTGATATCGACCACTAATGATTTTTTTAAGTGACATTCATTGGTGTTGTGCTGTGGGATTTTGTGGAAATCACACCATTTTCGTCTTTCTTTGTCCTCCCACAATCCTTTCTTTCCGTGGTCTCTGGACTAGTTTTCGGAAACCGCTTGTTAGGCCGCCTTTGTCATAATTTTTGCTTGTTAAGTGGATTTGTATACCTAAACTCCCGCTTGTTCTAGTGTTTAAATTTCTGCTCAATTTTAACAACATATCGATAAGCAACACCGAAAAGATGAGATGTCCAAAAATCCATTTCACTTTGGATGCATCTGTGTAGAGCCCCTTTACCAAGATTGCTGCGAACCAAATGTCGCCGGAGTCTTTGATACCCATCTTGGTGCTAAGGTATGGAAGGCATTGGTGAACTCCAAAACTACTCGGCCCCTCTCTTGCAATAGTGTGATCCATCTCATGCAATCGGGTCCCCGCGCCAAAATGGTAATACTGTTCCTTTACTGCATCCACCAAAAATCCCAAGTGGGATCGGCCCCATATATTCCAAATTCTGTGGAACTTTGTTCCCAGAAGTTTCCACCAATGTTTGACACGGAGAGCTTTAAGGAGTGCAAGGTGATCTTTTCTTTGTCGGAAAATTGTGAATGAGAAATAACCTTCTAGCAGAAAGTTAACCATTTTTCTAGGGCTTCCTCGATTTATTTGTCCTTCAAATATAGGAATATCAAAATTAACTTGTACCTGAAAGGCGAGGGTGCCTCCAAAGTGGCTAATTGATGAAGATGCGCAGGATGCTATCGCATAGGTGTTGAAGGATGTGGGAAAAATTCTCCATCATTTCGCCCCTTTGTCGCTTGAGAGCTTTCTCAAGCAAATGTGATTGATATGATCGTCTGCTCCATCGCTTTTTCTTTTCTTCCTCAAGCATTGAGGGTTTTGCGTGCTGTGAGCGATTGTCTCTGCGAGAGACAAGTTTGAGGACCCAAATTGCTATAATTGACCTTGTCGGGACATGTACTGTGATCAAGAGCACCAAGCCCGATACCACCGATCCGCATTATTTTCTACATCTAAATGAGACGGAGATATAATAAAGAAATGCACAACATATCGCAGATATTCAACAATGCAAAGAAATGTAATCGAGAGGCAACCATAAACACAAATATACAGTAATACATGATTTCTATTAATGAAAAAGAAAATGCACAGACCTAAAAATACAGAGTGAAAGACTCAGAATGGTGGCAGCTTATCTCCGAGAAGATGTGACAAATACTCGCATTAGCAAGAAGATGATTGCAATGAGGCTCAAAAGGCCTTTTGAGCACAATCAAGAATGCCAAAACCCTAGACATCCAAACTCAACCCTAGAGAGATGAAGCGCCAAAAAGTCATGTAGGCCCCGTTTAGGTAAGTTAGTAAATCAACTTCCTGGTTGTAAATTTTGCATATGACATTTTTTTTAGGTGTTTGATAGCTTGTTGGAGTTGGGTATTGTCGAGAGATTCATTTTGGGGCCTCAATCATGCCTTCAACTATCATTGAGAACCTAGATCTCTAAAACCTTCATTTGGGCTTCCCTGCAAATGGCCCCGGAAGTTAGTAAAACCGCTAAAAATAGTAAATTGCCAAAAATTGCCGTGAAAACTGCTTTGGAGCTGCTTGAAAGGTGGTGGCCACCCATATCCACCTAAATCAATCCTCACCCCTTTGTGGTGCTTTAAATGGTCTCCTCGCTATGCTGAGTTCTCGTGGAGAGGGAAAAAGCATTTGTTGATCTGCATCTGGTGAGTTGCTTGTCTTGTTGAGACGCCAGACCGCCTCGGCTTGTGGAAATCTATCACGGACCCGTTGAGGTTGAGGCTATTCAACAAGTTTATATACATGAGAGGATCTAATGTGGAAAGGAATCTTTCACTTGTCAGCAAAATTTGTCGACCTGCTTCTCATGGATAAAAGGTGCTTGGGGCATGTCGAGGGTTGCGGTTCCTTCTGCTCCTTTGAACAGACAAGAAGTCAATTTGTGTAGGCATGAGACACTACCCCTTGCTAAACTTTTGATGGAACAAGAGGTCGAACTACCTTTGGCATTTTGTAGAGATGATCCCCCCAAAGTAACATGACACTAATGGTCGACTCATAAACAACATGGCGCCTCCATGACATATGGTTACCCCAAGAGAACATCATGCATATCTGGGCAACATCACATAATACCTCATCCTGAAGGTTGATGCCATATGATAATCAACACTGCTGGTTGACATAGAGATCTCGTCATTTCTGAAGCCACTCGATGTTGTGGCTGGTCAAGGGTTTGCCTCCATTAACTCCAACCACTTCATCACCTCTTCCGAGATGAGGTTCTTCTAGCTCCAACTGTCAACAATAAAATGTAGCAAATCACCCTTCAACCACATGTGTGGGTGAAAAAAGCACTCACCTTCCTATGGCTCGTATGGTTCACCAAGCTAGAGCAAGGTGGTAGCAACGATGGCACTAAATTCCACATCAATGATTCATCTTACCCTTTATGGTTCTGTCTTAGAGTCAAAAAAACGCATCTGATTTAGAGTATTTGACTTCGGCCACCAAAGACTGCTTTGAGAGACAATCAACTGTGTTATGCCAAGGGATTTTGTGGAACTCGCACTCTTTTCTGTCCTTTTTCTGTGACCCTTCTTTTCCCTTGTCTTGGACTTGCTCGAAAACCGCTTGTTAGGGCCGTCTTTGTCATACTTTGGTTGTTGAGATTTGCAGACCCGAACTCCTCGCTTTGTTCTGTGCTGTACTTCTACCAATTTTAATGATATCGATAAGCAAAGATCGAAAGTGATGATGTCCGTAAAATCCATTTCACCGATGTATCCGTAGAGCCCCAGGGCATTTCAGAACCAAATGTCGCCGAGTCTTTGATACCCAGTTTGGTGCAAGGTGGAAGGCATCATGAACTCCTAATTGCTCTCTTGCCACAAGGTGGTCCATCTCATGACCGGGTCCTCACAGCTACAAATGTGGTAATAATCGCTCTTTTGATCAGATCCACAAAAATCCCAAGTGGGATCGGCCCCATATCTTGCATCACTGTGGAAATTTACTCCCAACAAGTTTCTACCACGTTTGACATGAGGGGAGAGCTTTAAGGAGTGCTAGAAGGTGATCTTTTCTTTGTCCGGAAAATCAGGAATGTAGAGAAATAACCCTAGCAGAAGTTAAATCATTTTCAGGGCTTCGCATCTATCCTTCCTTCAAATGGCTGTGAATATCAAAATTAACTTCAGCCTTGAAAGGCGAGGTGCCTCCAAAGTGGCTGCTGATGAAGATGTGTCTCGATGCTATCGAAGGCCATCAAGGATGTGGGAAAAATTCTCCATCATTTCATCCCTCTCACGCCGAGAGCTTTCTCAAGCAAAGGATTGATAGGATCATATGCTCTGCCGTTTTTCTTTTCTTCCACCATTGAGGGTTTCTTTGGTGTGCGAACGATTGTCTCAAGAGAGACAAGCTCAAGACCAAATTGCTATAATTCCACCGCCTGTGGGACAGACCTAAAAATAAGGATCAAGAGCACCGCTTTGATACCACATCGATCCGTATTTTCATTTTCTGGCATCTAAATGAGATCGGAGATATAATAAAGAAATGCACAGAGACACTGCAGATATTCAATAATATAATGTAAATGTATCAAAGATGCCACCATGCCATAGATATATAGTAATGTGCATGATTTCTATTAATGAAAGAAATGTACGACTGTGAAAAATACGTGAAGGAAAGACTTGCTAGAATGGTGGCAGCCTTATCTCTAAGAAGAGAGCGTGGGATTTGATATTCTGATTTGCAAGAAGATGATTGCAATGAGGCTCAGCTGGCCTTTTACAATAAACAAGAATTCCAAAATCCCTAGACATCCAAAACCTAACCCTAGAGGAAAGATGAAGCAAAGTCACGCGGGCCTCACAATAAGTGAGTACATAAACTCTGTGGGGTCGTAACTTTTGTATAACATCTTTGTTTTAGGCGCTTGATATCCCATTGCAAATGTATCATCGAGGAGATTAATTTTGGGGCTCAATCATTCCATTGAATATCATTAAGAACCTCGATCTCGGTACCATCAGCCCCTCAAATGTCTCCTAAGTTAAACTCTGCTAAAAATAGTAAATTGGGTAAAATTATGAGAATCCTTTGAGCTAGCTTGAAAAGGTGGGTGGCCACCGACATCCACCGGGATCGGACATAAAGTCTTGCTCTAGACATGTTTTAATCTGTGCGATTCTTTAATAAAGTGTCAAGTATAAAGTGAATGTACTTTTATAACTTAAAGATATTTTAAGTTGGGACCCAAAAGCATTTAATGTGCATTTATTACTTACTTTGTAATTAACGAGGAACATTAAATGTGGAGCCCTCAGATTAGACTTATGATACCCATTAGATTGATTTGGTTATGTAAGTTAGGGTTCTTGGGAAAGAGAGAGTACACATACATGTTTGGGAAATAAGAAAAGCACATGAGAGAAAAGGAGAGAGATATCATATTTCTAGAGAGATTCTAGAGCAAAGTTTCCAAAGTAAATTAGAGGGCACAGTTCCCAAGACAATGACATCATATAGTTTGTATAGTAGGAGAAAGAAAAGTCCGTACAAAGAAAGGATATTCTGTACAGCAAGAGGGAGGCACAATTTTCAATGCATAAATCCGTACAGGTCGTATTGTACCTATTGGCACGATTCTCGATGCAAATTATTGTGTATTTATTGTTGTTGTTTAACATCTGAACAGTGACATGATTTCCAAGGCAGAAATCGAGTCATAAATCTGTGGCACGTGTGGGTAGTTTAGAAGCTTTTTTCATGGTTGAGATAAGTGATTTGAATTTCTGATTTTGTTGAGTTGGAATCATTATATTTCTGGGTTGTAAAAGAAATTTCAGATTTGGTCTTGAATAATATAAATAATCTCTCTATGGTTTTCCTTTTCTCCTCACGTTGGGTTTTTTTCCTTGGTCATTGGACCAAAATCACTTGTCTACTTGTTGCATTGTGAGAGTATGGATTGGTGATTTAGTTAACCTAAGATTTTATCATTCAATCATTTTATGTTTTAAAGGCATTTATTAAAGACTAAAATCTCAAGTTACTCAAGTGTTTGAAAAAATGTGTCAATTGGGATATTCTCCTCGATTTTTAATACAAAATCTTCACCTTTCCACTCCAGGTATTGAATCAAATGGAGATCAGATGCAAAATCTATTTCATAGGAAGTTGACGATCAATCCACTCTAATAGGTCCCACAAACCTTTGGCATTTCATCCGCTGAGGTTTGGGTTTTGGATGTTTATTTTGACTCACTTATGCTTTATGTTAAAAAGGTTCCTTTGGAGCCTCATTTAAACATCTTCACGAATGAGCCTAGTCATCAAATTTCTCTCTCATAGATAAGTTACACACCATTCAATCAAGTTTGTTCTATTCTACTTTTACACTCAACATATTCCATTTATTAATAGAATTCAAGTTTCAATGTATCTCAGGTATCTAGTTTCGTAATAAATCTGTATTTCGTTATATATATGTATTTCAATGCTCCATTTATAAATCTGGATCATTGTACATAAACAGAGCTCCGTACTTAACAAGATCATCCAAAGGAAGTCTAACAAAATTGACCAGAAAATCCAAATTATGTTTCAATTTTTCCTCTGAAAGCCCCAAAACCCTCGGACTTTAATACAGTCCAAAAAATTTCAGATAAAACCTAAACTGCTCAAACACCACCATTTTCGATCTAAGATTTTTTTTTCTACTCCTAATATTGAATGCAAAGCATATGCAAACGTCCTTGATCCCTCCTTGAGCCCCAAATCCTCTTCCTCTTTTATGTTGAATTTTGATGGTTAGCTCATGCATTTTAATTTTATTTCTGGTTAGCATAAGCTACAACCATAACCACTACAACAACATAATAATAGCTATAGTAAACCAAGATCACAAAGAAGAATAACCATCCACAAGAACACAAGAAGTATCTTGGGAAAAACCTTCCCAAACAAGGGAAAAACCCAACAATCCTTTGCCATACTTCCAAGAGAAGATCCATTCCCACCATCAATCCTAGCACACAATAAGTAGTTGCTATGACTCCAGAAAATAGTTCTTAGAAAAGTGTGAGTCGTGATTCCCCATACTCCCTCGCACCTCAACTTCAAATCATGAGACGACAAGTGTGTGTGTGTGATCCACAATAGGGATTCACTCTTTATTTATACAAAACCTATAACATCAAATGATGTGTCTATTGCTACCAATAGCATTGACCTGTACAACTTGATAATATAAATAATAATTACACTATTTATTATCTTACACATAGCCAACTTGTACCCTTACATCACAAATTAGGTTACAAGTAAATATTACTCTCAAACAATATAGCAAGGATCTCTCACACATCCACTAGTACTCAACCACTAGAGACACATCCACTTGTACCAACCACAGGGACGTCATAGTCAACATATCACTCAATTGAGACCACAAGAGTACCATCTGAATCCGAATCAACTAATTATATAGGAGTAGAAGGCATGACCATCCAAGTTGACTCAACTCAGTCCAGAGGAGTAGAAGGCATGATACCATCTTAAATCATATCAACTCAGTCTAGAGGAGTAGACAAGAGACCACACATCATAGAAACTCAGTCCAGAGTCTAACACACACCCATCACATGGGCACACATCATCTCAACTCCGTCTAGAGGAGAACGACACACCCATCACATGGGCCCTCTCATAGATAGACTCAACTCAATCCAGAGGAGAACGACCTGGAGAATTTCACATGACACTGCAATCATCAACACTCCGTCTCAGCTAGGGAGGCATTCTCCACTAGGCCAAGTCTCTCATGGAAGTACTCGAACTTCGTCCTGGCAAGCGGTTTAGTGAAGACATTTCAACCTGCTTGTGTGTAGAAATGTACTACACATGTACTGCTTTCCTCTGCACCATATCTCAATGTGTTTCAATTTATCACTAAACACATGATTCTTAGAGAGCTTTGCACAACTTTGGTTATCGTAGTGGATAATGATGGAATCCATCTTATGTCCAAATAAGTTTGCAAGGAGCTTGAGAAGCCTCACTGCTTCGCGGATTGCCACACATAACACTATGTAATCTGCTTCTGTGGTACTCAAAGCCACAAAGCTCTTGTTTCCTATTGCACCAGGAAACCATGGCACATCCCAAAGTAAGACAACAATCAGATGTACTCTTCTGGTCCACTACACTCCCTACCCAGTCTGCATTGGAATATCCTTGCAATCTCATGTCTACACCGAAGGAATATCTCAGGCCATAAATAATTGTGCCTTGTAGATATCTCAACACATGCTTCGCCACTATCCAGTGTGTCTAGCT
>SNQJ01S0111780.1:8617-28742 GCA_010110895.2 Picea sitchensis | reverse complement strand
ATCTGGAGCTAAAATTGGTACATTCAGCTTCCTGTATTGGTACTGGATCGTGACAGGTAGATGGTACCAAATCTGAACAGTGCACAAATGGTTGGTACTAGATCACAATAGTCTACGGTCGTTGGTACCAGATCGCGACAGGTGAGATTCGGTACCGGATCTGAATAGAAGGTGTGCTTGGTACCGGTTTCGGACAATGGCAATCTAGCGCAGAAGTACCGGATAGTTGAGCTAGTATAGTAAGGCTGGACTTATCTAGAGGTCAAAGATTATACATGGAAAATTGAAGCATTAGTACATGAAACATTTAATATCCTAGCTCAATAAACCACAAAAATGCATGAATTAATTATACTTTACCTTATGACCTTATCAATGGCTAATGGTAGTGTTCTTTGTCAGTTATCCAAGATTAGGTAAGCCAAAAAGGTATATATGAGGAGTATAATAGGGTAGTGGGGATGTCAATTTAGAGGCTCAACATGGATCTTGGCAAGTCAGTGTGCAAGCTTCCCTGGAAGATAATTTCGTGAGAGAAAAAAACTTGATAGCAGGTAAAGGGACTTTTACCAATGTATGCTTTCCTAAGATAAAGTGGAAAAATTTCTCCACAACTTTTACAGGAGCAAAAGCATTTTTTTCAATATACGAATATTTGAATTCATCATTTGATAAGATTTGACTCATGTAATCTATTGGTTTTTTGTTATTCTGGTCATCACATTGTACGAGGATATCAAAGACTACTTCCTCTATGGTATTAGTATATATAATAAACTCTTTCTCAAAATCTGGCTTCGCCAAAACTAGTGCAAAACTAATTTCCTTTTTAATCCTTACGAAAGCATTCTCAATGTCATTAGTCCAAGAAAAGGAGTGATCTTGCTTGAGAATATTATGAATTGGTTTGACCATTACAACAAAATTAGGAACAAACCTATGGGCAAAGTTTATAATGTTCATAGAGGCTTGAACCTCCTTTTTGGAAGTGGGGGAAGAAAGGTTTAGAATAGCAACAATCCTTTCGAGATCTATGCTTATTCATGAATCAAAGACAATATACCCAAGGAGTTTTCCCTTGCTGATGCCAAAAATAGACTTAGAAGGATTTAAAGAAATGTCAAATGTCCTGCATCGCATGAGAACCTTACTAACATGACCAAAATGATCTAATAGGTTCTTTGAATATACAATCAAGTCATCGAGATAAGTTTAAATAATATTACCGATCATATCGTCAAATGGTATCTGCATAGATCTTTGGAAAGTGACACCTGCATTAGATAATACAAAAGGCATGGGTTCATAAGAAAATGTGCCCCAATGTGTAATGAAAGTGGTTTTTTATTTATTTTTCCTTTTTACAATGATTTGATTATAACAAGAAAAACCATCAAGGAAGGACATCATTTGTGACCCTGCAACTTGTTGCAAAATCATTTACAAATTAGGGAGAGGAAAATGGTATTTTACACTCGCTCTATTTAATGCAGGGAAAACAATGCACAATTGCATCTAACTTGTTTTCTTCTGAATGGGAACCAAACTGGAAACCCACTCAGAATACTTAACAGAGAAAATTATCTGAGCCTTCAAAAAAATTTCCAACCCCTTCCTAATAGTTGCTTCCAATGCGGGGTTAATGGGTCTTTGCTTTTCCCTAACCAGATTTATGCCTTGCTTGATAGGAATGCTGTGTTGTATAATATTAGTATAAAAACCATAAAGATCCTCATAAGAACAAGAAAAAACATCTTGAAATTCACAAAGTAACTCGGTGAATTTCAAATTTTCTTCATCAGTACATTTAGTACCTATCTTAACATTCATTGGGGAATTGGGTGTCCCAATGTTCAAGGAAATGGTTTCACCCACTTTCCTTTTTGACTCCTATTCTTTGTGTGTTTCTTTTTTGTGTACATCAGTCGATGAAAATGAACTTTCTATAGGAGTAAAGCCCTTCGAAATTTTATTATTATCCATGGATATAATCTCCTTGGGCTTATATAGAGATTCAATATATTATACCTAGTCACACCTATAGCTCCTATAAAAATACACTAAAGTTGTGGAAATATAATATAGGGAGTACTGAAAATCCTAAGATAGCTTCTATAGTAGATTATTGTGATGAGAAAACTATGAATAAAGTACACAACCTGTTGCAGGAATATGAGGACTTGTTTCCAAAATTTTTCTCATAAATGAAAGGTATAAAAGGAGCCATGGGAGAAATGAAAATCGAGTTGAATCCCAACTCAAGACTTGTGAAGCACAGACCATAGTGACTTAATCCTAGAATAAAAGAGAAACTCAAGAAGGAAGTGGACAAAATGCTTGCGACGTGACTTATTTTCCCAATACAAGAAGTGGAGTGGTTAAGCCCCATAGTTATCCAAAGAAAGAAAGATACAAAATACATTCATGTCTATCTGGACTACATAAGTCTTAATTCTGCATGTCTGCATGATCTATTTCTGACGCCTTTCAGTGACGAGGTGTTAGATCAAGTTGCGGGAAAATAATCTTATTTGTTTACAGACAGATTTTCAGGATATCATCAAGTCATAATCACAGAGGAAGACAAGAAGAATACCACATTAATAATAGAATGGGGATCATCCACAGACAATGTAATGCCCTTCAATTTAAATAATTACCCTACAATTTTCTCTCGGATCATAATAAAAACATTTTGAGAGTTCATCCACAATTTTGTAGAAGTCTACATGGACAATTGAACGATATACAACATGTTAAAATACCATGTAGGGCTACTCCCGTTAATGTTTGATAGATGTCATGAATTGCAGATATCTCTAAATCTAAGGAAGTGCATTTTCTGTGTACCACATGGAAACATGTTAGGCCATATTATATGCAGAGAATGAGTCTTGGTAGACCCAGGTAAAGTTGCAGTCATTTTGAACATGTCGTCACTTACAAGTGCTAAACTGTTGTGCTCTACACTGAGACATACAGGATATTACCGCAGGTTCATCAGAAGATATGGAACTATCACTGCACCTCTAGAAAAGTTGTTGAATAAGTCCAAACTATTTCAGTGGACACCGGAGTGTGACAGAGCATTCAACATTCGCAAAGAAAAACTAAGTATTGCACCTATCTTGATATTCCCATTTGATAAATTGAATTCCTTGTACATGTGGATGCATCAGACATTACCCTGATATCCATTTTACCACAACTAGGGGAAGGAAATATGGATCGCCCTATCTACTTTTCTAGAAGAAAATTTTCGCAAGCCGAACAAAACTACACAACCACCAAAAGGGAAGGTCTAGCTATGATTTATGCATTACAAGAGTTTAGACACTACTTGTTAGGATCTCATTTTAATTTTTTTACTAACCATTATGTGTTGAACTACCTAGTAAATAAACCAATAATTGAAGGAAGGATTTGCAGATGGCTAATGTTGCTTCAAGAGTTTTTGTTTGAAGTAATTTTCAAACCAGGAAGATGCAATGTAGGTGTAGATCCCCTTTCCAGGGTGGAATCAGGAGAAAGTGGTGGAGTAGTGGATGACCATCTCCTAGATGCGGACCTATTCCGAATTGAGGCCATCCCATAGTATCTTGAAGACATTGTGGTCTTCCTCAGTACAGGGACCTACCCAGAAAATCACTTCGCAACCCAAGAGAGACATATGGTGGTTCGTGCAGCAGRCAATCAACTGATTGTAGGACAATTTTACAAATTGGGACTAGACAACATCCTTAGGAGATGTGTCTTGAACCACAAAAGGAAATATATCCTATGGGAATGCCATAGTGGAGTTGTGAATTKTTTCTCCATGACATATATTTCTTTTTCATTCTAAGCATTTCTTTCACACATAACTTCTTACTCAACCACATAGGATCGAAAGAGTCACCATTACATTAAATGAAGTCATTAAATATGATGGGACCCCCATTGTGGTCGAAGGGAGGGAGAATCTGAACTATATAATGGCCAATGTGCCACACACACTCTTTCCAATAAGACCCTTGATGGTCGCTACAGTAACTCCTTAAAACTTTCTATTAATCCATAAATGCATGATATGTGTAGATTCCACTGGTATCCCCTCCAGGATTCTCAAATGTTAAAATGGTCAGGTCGACCATGTCCTTGTCAACTCATTAATTAAAGGCTAGGATCACCCTATATATCTTACCTTGTTATCAGTCTCATCGGATACCTATGAATAATATTTCATTTATGGTTTAATAATGAGTGTCCTTAGGAGTAATTACAAAGCTCTTCAGTTATCCCATGTATAAGATTTTAAAAATTCACAGGTGAGGCTCGTTGTTTTCATTACTTATATTTTGTCTTGTACTATCTGCATTCTTGTATTTCCAATAAAATCTCCTGCTCGCTAGTCACGAACTCGAGCCCCAAATCATTTCATCTAGTTTTTTTTAACAATCCAAAGAGAAAATGACAAGAACAACTGGAGGCTGGAATTCACCCCCAAAATATGCAATTCAAGATCAATCATGTGATCCCTAGGTCTATATCATGGGAGATGTCAAGGGAAAGGTCGAGCAGGTAAAAATCCTTTACCTCGACCTGAAGGACCAAGTTTTGTTCCCCCAGATGAACATTAGTGTATTATAGGAGTTGGCTCCAGATGAAATGGGAGGTATGCAATTTTTGTCAAAAATAGAATTCATCAACCTATTCAATTTCACCATCATGAACCTCAAGGATCTACCAGTTTTTAGAACTACTAGTGAGGTTGCACGGTGCACCAAGTTTTTGATCAGTCGATTTCATGAAAGGAGCTTGTGGCTCATTAGATGATACCTGATTCATGCTGAGGATATCCACCAGCTCACCAGATTATTCCTTGAGGATGAGAATGTATCAAAAGGATTCCAAGGGCCAAGCAAGCATAGGAAGAAGAAGGTTGAAGTCATATTGTATGAGAAATTCCATACACAGAGTGGCAGATGTACAACCAAGATTGATCCAATCCTAGCAGATACGATCCAAACATCCTACTACGTTATTTCTAGCAATTTTATGCTCTCGTACTACAAGGGAGAATGCACCTTCGATTCCCTTTAGGTAGCATACTTCTACATAAATGGAGTTATATTTAAATAGTGAAGCTACCTACTAGATGAAATCCTACCCACGTGTGAGGAGGCTTAGGATAAAGGAGGAAATTTTACATATGGCTACCTTTTAGCTGCATTCACAATGTGGAAATGGACATCACCCATAGGAAGATAATTTTCACCTACAGATAAGGGTCACCTAGACAAAATGTTCGAGCCCTGACACACAAGGTTGGACTCAAAGAATATGGAGTTCAATAATGCAATGTTCCTGAAGTGGTACAAACCTCTTATCGAGGCAACTCAATAGTTTCACATACTGTTGAGGAAAAGGTATGAATTACCTTACTCTATAATTTTCAATCTTATTTGGCTAGGAAAATATAGTCGGGAATATCACCCTATGTTTTATAGCCTCAAAAATAGTTTCCCAATACGTAAGTATTAATTACAAGGGTTTATGATGATTTATTAATAAAAAGAATGTTTCAAAATAACATAAAATTTTATATAAGTTTTTGAAATGTATACAAATTACATAAAGTAAATACGGAGATAAAAAAGAAAACGTATCAAAGTCAAAAATACACACAAATGAGACAAAATAGAAATCTGATTTATTTCATAGCAAGATATCAAAGTGTTTTACTCTTTACAAAGCCCATGTGAGGGCATGGACCAAAGTATAATGTAGAGATCCTTGTTGAACACCATACAAAAGGACTCTGACAAGAAGTAAAAACTAAAATTTATAATATGGATGAGCTTTCCACAGTCTGCTACCAATTTGACTCTGCAAAATATTATTTATCAACTATGAAACTTAATCCACAAACATACAAGAATACACAAACTATTAAGGATGGATCAACACCTCTAGGCTCATCTGAATGATTTGGTTCAATTTTGAACCTTGTTGTCTATAATGGGACCTGTTGTCAAAGAGAATTAGGCTTTGAATAAACTCAAGAATAAATAAAAATGGAACTATCTCAGCAAATCAAAATAAAAAATGAACTATCTCATGAAATCAAAACAACAAACCTTAGTCTTTCTTTCTCCTTATATTCTCCCCTTGTTTCTTCTTCTCATTTAGCTTTTATGTTTTCTAAATAAGTTGACTTAGTTCCACTACTTTCTTTAGTTAAGTTAGTTTGACTTAACTAATTTAGCTTAGGAGAAATAAATAATAATAATAATAATAGTTAAGGGTCTTTAATTAATAATAACTAGGTAGGTGGAACCCCTTGCGACTCTCATTTTTTTTTATTTTTTTTTTTCGAATTATAAAATATAGCACAAATGGATAATCGTTTCAACACGTTCCACCCTTGTAACTCCTTTAGATACCTTCAAAATTGAATATTTAAATACCAGAAATAATTTAAATCATATCCAATATATATATAAATATCCACATAATCCAAATTATCCAAAAAAGAGTTTGTTGTCAAAACTTTATGCAGACCATCAACAATGTCTCTATCAACTCAAATCATAAAAACACATAATCTAAAAACCATACTCACCACTCTGAGGGGCAATTTTTCTTTTTTCACTGTTGTCCCCCTTGATTTCCCAGAAGTATCTTGTGGTTGATTTGAACCTTGAGGTTGTATTTCATTGATTACATGGTAAAAATCATCCTTCAAATGCATGCAGGATGACATGGATTTTGAGGAATCATTTGAGGGAGAGGAAGGGGAGGCATCAACTTTTCCTTTATCTTGCACAAGGGGAATATCATTTTTAATTCTTTTACTAGCATGTGAAGATTGGACAGGTGAATCAACATTAGAAATTTGATCATTAGGATTGAAAGATGGTGGAGGAGGTAATGACATATTGGGCCAGTCATGATGGTGTGAGATAGCTAGGTTGAGAATATCTTTCCATCCATCATTTGCAGGGACTTATGGTTTCAAGGAAACATGAGGAGGCACAATAATTCTAGGGATGTTCTGAGGCTGGAAGGGGTGTCTCTCTAATCGAGGTTGTACTATTCCTTTCCTGATCTAGTTAAAGAACCAAACTTGGAACAATTGGTTCAATTCCTTGGGATCAACATCAACATGAATGGAAAATATAGGCCTTCTAGGCCCTCTATTCCAATTTCCCCTACCTTTGTTATTTCTTCCATGGCTTCCCCTACTAAGGCAACTCATCCTGTAGTAGTAGTTCATCAGTAACTAAGCCCTTAATAAACCATACATGACATTCTTCTTGTATGAATAAAAAAATTTCCATAGAAATTGACACGATATACTTGCAAATCCATCCATAACAAACTATTTAATAATCACCAAGTGAGAAGGGGGTGATATGGTTCATGGGACATATGGATGGAGTGTAATGAGTGAAAGGTGGTATAATGAGAGGGAATAAATACAAAAATATTTGTCAACAATTATTAAATAATTTAACTGTGTAATAAAATACCAAAATATCAGGTGCCAACCATTGTTGTGTTATCTCTTTTGTCATTGTTACACAAACCCTTTTAATTTATTTTATAGAACAGGGTAGTCAAAAATGAAATTGGGATTATGAGGGGAATATTATGAAAGTGTTAGAATGAAAATGACATATTATGTATATTGTTCATATAAAAATAGATCAAAACAAACAATCAAACATATCTCTATTCATACCTCCACATTTCAATTAGTATTCACTTTTCAAAACCACAATTTAAACTGTTACTTCCTTTACAAATTACTTGTTGGCTCCCAAACAATAATTTATATGCTCATAAATATTCAATTACATCATCCTTCTCACCCATATAAACTTTATATAAAATTCATAACAACAACGTTACAATCGATATGATAAACCATAATAACCCTTTGAGCCACAACCATTCATACTCCAATGCTAAATCTTTTTTTTCTTTTTAAAACCAATAGAATACACACAGTGATTCCAACCATTTATATCCCATTCTTATTCTTTAAAACCAATAAGAACATGTACAATATGTACCACCACTTGTCTATTATTTAACATTGTTCGGCACAATCGAATTGGGCATTAAAACTCTTAATCGGGCCCCAATCCATACACACATGGGTCTCTTTTAAATATAATAAACCTAAGGATTGATTCTAATAACCTTTGAATCAAATAACATGCAACTCTTAAGCCCAAGATTCGCATAAACAATTAGCTACAGACTTCTTTTATAATTTCCCAACGAAGAACATAACCAAATCATTCCCAATCGACCAAGCACACTCAATACTTTTTTCATAACCAAAAGTATGTATAATGTTTCCATTAAACTTCAAGGTGAGGTTAAAACCAACTGTGCAATTCTTTCCAGGAAACAATGTCAATGAGGGAAACACTATTATATCTAACATCTCGAGGCTTTCCTAAGTCAAGGCAAGAAAAACTTTAAACTTTCAACAGTCCACATTGTAACCTAGAGGATCAAAAAATATCGACCATAGAAATGAAAATGGAGTGGCATATCTTAAACACAGAGATTGGTTTTAACACCCATGCACATAGCTTAGAGCTTGTGAAATCAAGGCCCAAAACCCAAGCTGACTGAGAATGATTCACTATTATTTAATGCAATAAACCTATGCAAATATTACACACAACAAGGAGATAATAACCATTTCTTTTTTAAAATTCCCACAGTCAAAATAATCACCATAAACACCATGGAAACAACACCAATACACAATTCAAAAATCCAATAACAACTTAAAGACTACGAGCAATCTTGAGCCAAAATTTGATTCATAGGGAAGAGTAACCATCATGGATGGAAGAGTAAGGAACCCATACCTGGAAAATCCTGCATGAGGAAGACGTTAGACTGTATGCCACCTTCACAACCAAAAAATGTGGAGCACCAACAACCACCAAAGCCAAAAACCAAAATGCAAGGATGACTAGTGTGACATGCTTGAGGGGTGTTTTAGTGATGTGCAGTAAATGCATGTCGCTTCTCCCCTCCAGTCTCATTCAATTCAACATATTGTCCAGCCAATTCACCATAGCACTAAGCATTTAATCAACCACATATTCATTTCCATATCTGATTTTCATAGTGCACCACCCTTAGTAATGTCAAACTCTCCAAAATAACAATGTGCTATAACATTACCCCATGTGCATTCAACATATAACATTCAACAAGGTGTATAACCATTGTAGAAATGGCTTAGTGAATCCCTCTTCTGTCACAATAATAAATTACATTAGAGTTTGTGTATAGTTCTTTTAAAAAGAGCTCCATTGTTGTCTTTTATTAATATCATTTAAACGAATTAATCCATGTTTAATCACAATATCAAAACAAAATTTATAATGATCCTTTCATCCATATGGAAGGATTAACATAATCTACGAGTGGTCATCAAAACCATCCAGTGCCATGCATCAATCAACCAAACATATCATGTCACCATAACATTTTAAACCATAATTTGAAACATCGAACTATCCACCATAGCACCACAAGTCAACAAGGGGGTCCCACCTACTAGTTTATTATTAATACAAATAATTAATAAAGTTTGGAAATCATTTGTGAGCATAGTATTCATTATTGTGTTTTTAAGCATAAACAAACTAGTGACTCCAAAAGGAAATCTATTTCCAACAAATTAAGAACTCAAAATGTCTGGTTTCATGGACTAGATGAACATTAGATCAAGGAATTGTATATTAGAATGATTATGCAACAGGGGAAGTGAGGACGTTTAAGGGAAAAAATGATTTTGGATTTTAGGAATAACTCATGGAAAGTGTTACTTATGAAGGGCTTATCCATGTATGCATAACATTCGATTAATCATAGTAAAATAATTTTTTTCATTAAGTAGAATTTTTTTTGGTGTGCTCTTTTTGAATCTCAAGGTGGAGGAAGAAAAGGAAAGAAAAAAATAGGGATGAAAATCAAATTATCTTATCTAACAGTAGTACTGGAAGAAGATAACAATTTCAATGATGTCTTTAAGGAGGGACATCATGAAAGTTGTGTAACTTGATTGTTATTGATTAACAATACTTGCAGAATAACATCGTTGTGGAAAAACAGATCTACAGTTGTATTTCTGAAACGGAAATAAATTAATAAAAGAAAAACAACAGAAAATAAATTAGCAAAGCGAAATCAAAGTAGTGAAACAAAATTATAATACAGAATTAATTCCATACAACATTTTAAATTTCAATCTAATTCCATATAGTGTTTCGCGTGGGAACCATTGGTGCTATAGGAAACTAATTGCTCTTCCAAGTCCTTTAGAAGATAAGAATTTTCACCAAGGAAAAAAGCGATTTTAAAAGGACCCAACCATAACTTTTGAAACTTTGAATGCCTTCCTCTATCAGCGTGATATGAATCCCAAAACAATACTTTCTCATTTACCTTAAATCTGACAACTTTTGTACTTTTATTGAAATATTTCTTCACGGTTTACTATATTTTCTTTATGTTATCCAAGGCAAATTTACTTTCTTCCTCTAAATCCAATAGTGCATTTATTCTTTGAGAGATATTAGAATAATTTAATTCTTCAATGTCTAGCATCAACCTTAGATAAGAAAGTTCCAAATCGGTAGGTAAGATAGCTTCTTGACCATAAAAAAGATGAAAGGGAGTGCAACCTGTGCTAACCTTGGTAGTAGTGTGATCTTCCCAAAGGGTGTAAGTGAGGAGGGTGTGCCATTGAAAAGTCTTATCTTCAATGAGCCTCTTGATAATTCTAACCATATTTTTGTTAGTAGACTCGAATTTCCCATTTCCTTGAGGGTAATAAGATGATGAGGTAAAAATTTTAACTCCTAGTTTAGCTAGACACCGAGTCATCTTAGCAAAAATAAAAGAAGGACCTTTGTCTGTAATAGTATCTAAAGGAAGGCCAAATATGGAGAAAATACTAGTTTCAAGGAAATAAATAACCTGCTCATCCTGTGAATGCTTAAGTGGGACAACTTCAGTCCATTTCGTAAAATAATTTGTGGTTGTCAAGATGAAAACTTGACCTGTTGAAGATGGAGGATTAATAGGACCGATAAAGTACAGACCCCATTTTTAAAAAGAAAAGGTATGGAGGACAGGTTATAAAGGCATGGCATAAAGACGTACTCTCCCAGTGAAATTCAACACTTTTCACAAGAAATTAAAAAGTTATAAGAATCCTTTAAGGCCAACAATAACCTTTTCTAATTATTTTAAAAGAAATAGTTTTAGCAGAAACTTGGCCACCCACATGAATGAAATAATCTGAATATAGATGGGTTTCTTGTAACAATTTATGTGCTTCCTCATTATTTACAAAGTGAAGTACTATACCATCAACAAATCTCCTAAACAAGAAGTCTCCTAAAATGACATACCTAGAAGATTCAAGACAAAGGATTCTCCTTTGATGAGTAACTAAGTTTTCTAGACATATTTGATTTTTCACATAATACCCCAGGTATTTATACTATGGATGTTCAACTATAGGAAGGATTTGACTATCAATGTAAAATAGTGTTGATAGAGGGTTATCTTGTTCATAAATTTCTTCACTTTCCTTAGCATGTTGAGCCAAGTGAAGGTCTAAGTCATGTCCCATAATGGTTTTTGAAATCATCATGGTTAAATGATGGTCCTGAATCTTGGAAAAACAATGTGCAAGCTTCTCTAAAAGATAATTTCGTGAGAGAAAAAAAATTAACAGCAGGTAAAGGGACTTTTACCAATGTGTGCTTGCCTAAGATAAAGTGGCAAAATTTATCCACAACTTTAACAAGAGCGAAAGTTTTTTTTTTAAATATAAGAATATTTGAATTACGATTTGACTCATGTAATCTATTGGTTTTTTGTTATTCTGGTCATCACATTGTAGGAGGATATCATAGTTTGCTTCCTTTGTGGTATTAGTATATATAATAAACTATTTCTCAAAATCTGGCTTCGCCAAAACCGGTGAGAAAACAATTTCCTTTTTAATCCTTACGAAAGAATTCTCATTGTCATCAGTCCAATAAAATGAGTGATCTTGCTTGAGAAGATTATGAATTGGTTTGACCATTAAAACAAAATTAGGAACAAACCTACGAACAAAATTGATAATGTCCATAAAGGATTGAACCTCCTTTTTGGAAGTGGGGGAAGAAAAGTTTAGAATAACAGTAATCCTTTCGAGATCTATGCATATTCATGAATCAAAGACAATATACCCAAGGAGTTTTCCCTTGGTGATGCTTAAAATAGACTTAGAAGGATTTGAAGAAATGTCAAGTTTCCTGCATCGCATGAGAACCTTTCTAACATGACTAAAATGATCTAATAGGTTCTTTGAATATACAGTCAAGTCATCAAGATAATTCTAAATAATCTTACCGATCATATCGTCAAACGATATCTCCATATCTCTTTGGAAAGTGGCACCTGCATTAGATAAGCCAAAAGGCATGCGTTCATAAGAAAATGTGCCCTATCATGTAATGAAAGTGGTTTTTTATTTATCTGTCCTTTTTACCATGATCTGATTATAACCAGAAAAACCATCAAGGACATCATATGTGACCCTACAACTTGTTGCAAAATCATTTCCAAATTACGGAGAGGAAAATGGTCTTTTATGCTCACTCTATTTAATGCATGGAAATCAATGCACAATTAGATCTAACTTGTTTTATTCCGAACGGGAACCAAGTTGGAAACCCACTCAGAATACTTAACAGGGGAAATTATCCCAGCCTTCAAAAGTTTTTCCAACTCCTTCCTAATAGTTGCTTCTAGTGCGGGGTTAATGGGTATTTGTTTTTTCCTAACCAGTTTTATGCCTTCCTTGATAGGAATGGCATGTTGTATAAGAGTAGTATCAAAACCAAGAAGATACTCATAATACCAAGGAAAAACATCTTGAAATTCATGAAGTAACTCGGTGAATTTCAACTTTTCTTCATCAGTACATTGGGCACCTATCTTAACATTCATTGGGAAATCGGGTGTCCCAATGTTCAAGGAAATGGTTTCACCCACTTTCCTTTTTGACTCCTATTCTTTATGTGTTTATTTGTTTCCTACATCACTCAATGAAAATGAACTTTCTACAGGAGTCAAGCCCTTCGAAATTTTATTATTATCCATGGATATAATCTCCTTGGGATTATATGGTTCATTTTGTATGAAAGAACAAATTCTTTAATCATTAGGAAATACCTACCATGACTCTACATTGTCAGTGATATTAGGATGATGTAAGGATTGAAAAGTACAGTAAGGTCTTTGTAGTAGAAGTTACCAAGTAGGTGAGGCTGCAAAAGCAACTAACCTGTTAGCCATTGAATTAAGTTCCCTTTTAACATGAGTGATGTTAAATGATAATAAGTTTGAGATAAGAACCCAAAAAACTTGGTTGTAATTCTTCATCAACTTGTTTCTAGGAAAATATATTTTTCATACAAGGTTTACAACAAGTTCAGAGTCCCCAAAAACTGTAAGGTTACCACAACCTAAATTATAGGCATTTTCAATACCTAGAAGTAATGCTTCAAATTCGGTGGCATTGGTTGTGCAAGAAAACTCTAACCTATAAGAAAAGTTGTGAATTTTACCTATAGATGAGTAAAAGATAATTCTAGCTCCATAACCTTCGTTTGAGCATGAACCATCAAAGTGCATATGCCACATCCCATCCTCTGGGTCAATTTGTTCTAGGGTAGTTTTATCCTCATCTGCAAATATGGAATACACTCATAGGTCCTCCTCAACATAATTTACATTAGGTTGTGGAATACTTTTTATATACGGTGAAATTCTTCCCTCCCTTAGGACTATGATGTTCTTCGGATTCCGAGGAATGGATAAGTGTGTCCCATCGAGTGAGAGATATCCACCTATGAAGGATTTCCATTTTCTTCCTAATATGATTGAATAATTACTTACTAGCATGTCAATCACCTGAATATTAAGGGTTGTCCTTATTTCAGGATGTGCACATAGAACCAAAGTCACATATTTTATTTCACCTATAGTTTATTGTTGTAAACTATTATAAGAGAGAATGCTTCTGTCATTTTCATTTGTACAAGACAAGACTAGCTCTTCCATAATAATTTTCTACATTGCGCTTAGGCTTGAACTATCATCAGTTAGAAAAAAATAGGATATTTTTTCCATAATATTTACAGAAATTAAAAATCAAGGGTTTTTACAGGGTGTCTAAAATTATTTACGCCTACTTTATTTACAATAGAATCCTCTTATTTTACCTCTTTGTAGAGATTGACTATGGTGGAAGCGTTTCCTTCCATAAAAAAATTTAGATGCTTTTGTTGCTTAGGGATGAAAACAATGTCCATAAGAGTAGCATCAACCTTGATATTAGCCAATTGGTTGAGAATATTATATTTGGAAGAGGGAAGAGGAGAAGGTACTCCTTGACTATCAGGAGTTTTGGTAGCTTGTACAGTAGAAGTTCGTGAAGATGAGCTTGGGATAGAACAAGTACGAGGGGGATCATATTTTACTTTTGAAGAATAGGATTTATTCCTAGTGTTTATGATCATGACATCCTCTGGTTCTACAAAATATAGAACAACAATAGTAGTTTCAGGGATTTTGAGAAAGATGTTATCTCTGACACTCTTATTTACCTCAAAAGTAATTTCCTCATGATTTTCATCGTAAAATTTACATGAAGTGCAAGGCATGATGGCTTTGGGTTGAAAGTTGTTTTAATTGGGATTCCTAAAAGATGGTGAAGAGTAATATGAGGCCCCGAGAGTAAGTGAAGGGACATCTCCCTTTCCCTCATACAATATCATTTGATTATTCATATCTTGTACAAGTTGTTAGAGGGAAGACATGTATGTTTGTTTAATTAAGTCTCCTTTGGGAAGACATGTTCTTTCCAGTTATTCATAATACTCTAGACAAGTATGCAGAGTAGAATGAAGATTTTCAATAGATTTTTCTTCAAGCCTATGAAAATAAGGGGAAGGTATGGTATTATAGTAATTCATAAAAGAGGCTTGGTTCTAGGAACGAATAAGTTCGAGAATTTGATTATATAAGTTGAAGAAGTGTAGGTTGAAACACTTGATAGTCTAATTGTCTTTGTACGTAATGTTATTGTATTCCTGTAACTGTTCAATTGGGATTTTAGGCTGCCCATAAGTAGATTTGAACTAGTAAACTAACTCTTCCCAAGTGGAAATAATATTGGGAGGAAGATCAAATAAAAATGTCATTGCTTTCCCTTCAAGGGAGTTAACAAATAAGCGCATACAAGTATCAGTGTCATTAGCTCCTATATTGTGACAAGAATTAGAGAATAACACCATGTGTTCATTTGCAGTGACTATGTTATTTCCTGAAAACCTAGGGAGATGCTCTTTGAATTTTGGTAATGGATGAGTAGCAGGTGCTAGGTTCGAAGGAGAGGATGCATTCCATGCGGTAGTAGTAGCTTCCTCTTCGAATTGAAATATGGCACAAACCCCCTTCCCTCCAAAGGGTTTCTCTACCTCCTAGTATTGGTTTGTTCAAATCACTGAGTCAAAGTGACTCCTTGGGTCCTTGCGGGCACCCAAAACCACTCTACCCACACACACATAGGTCCTTCTCTCAAGTGACCATGGCTACGGCTGTGGGCCTATCCATTCGTGATTCAAACTTTAGGTTTATCCCAAACTCCTCCTCCAACTTCTTCTGAAGCGTGCTCCTCTGATTCCTCATACTTTCACCACGTTTCTCCTCAGAATCACCATCCCCACTATGGTTCGAGTCTCATGCCTTCGCTAACCTCTAGGACTCTCACCATGATATTTTTGGATTCCCAATTTCCGAATTCCTTAACTCGTTGCCACGTGTTCTCCTCAATATCTATGGCTGAAATCAGCTTGCAACTTTAGACTTCATGACTTTGCTTTCGACGGGTCTTCAGACTTCCCAAAATCTGAAGTGTCAAAACTCCTTACGACTACCCTTCATGTATCTCTCCTAGATCTGATGGTCTAGAATTGTTGGTCTCCCTCTGAAACGAATATTTTCTACTGACTCTTATGGAAACCTCAGGAATGTCTCTCTTTGAAGATTTCCCTCTGCTCTCTCTCCTGAGTTTTACATATTCAATTTACTTCCATTCCTCTGAACACTTCCTTCGACACTTAGTCAAATTTTCAACCTGTGCACACCTTTCAATGGGTCCTCCTCTACACTCAACTCCTTTGTCGATAATCTCACATTCCTTGGGCTTGTTCTCTAACATCTTCTCTCTCTTGTGACTAAATCACACTATTCCTCCTTGAGATTTCAAGTTGAAACAGACTCATTCATGCACTCCTTATGTACGCTATGCACTCCTTGCACGCATAAGTTTCACGCTACCTCTTCTGAGCTTTGAGTCGAAATATACTCGGTCACACACTCCTTGCAAATGCTCTGTAGTCCTTGCACTCACCTAAAGAAGGGAAACAATTGAAACTTATTCACTCTTCACAGTGACTCATACATTCATCCCTGTAAATGCATTCATAGATATAAGAACAAGAAATAAAAAATATTTGAGAATAAACAAAAGTCTACCATTCACTCATCTAGATAGACACAACAACAAAAAAAATTGGGACAATGTCCATCTGCTATATTTATTCAACTGAAACTTACATACATTCCTACAATTTTTCTCTGTATCTCCCAACTCTTGACTACAATGGAAATCTAAAACATTAGATTCAACAGCCTTTCAACCAAACTCTCCTAGGAAACAATAAAAACCTTTATACAAAGGGTGCTCTTTGAGCCTTTCCCTCCAAATACTCTATGCTATCTTATCAAAATTAAATTCTACCAACTACTTAACATCTATTACAATGAATATCGAGTTAGATAGATAAGAGTATACACTCCAAATCCGTATTGTGATCCTTCTCATTAAAAAAAATTACATCTTCCCATAGATCCTACGCAATGGATCAACCTCTGTTCATTCAAGAAGTTCATAATTCAAAAATGTTTTTCAGATATTACATTAATACATTGATCTTTGAAATTCAAAACATTTCAAAATATGCACTAGTGCGTTGAGCTATCTTCCATGCATGCTTTGTTGGCGATGCTCCTACATCATACTCCTTTGGCTGAAAAATTAATGGACTCTTGTCCATGAGTTCCTACACTGATATTCCATGCTTCTATATGTCTTATTAACCAACCCAACTGACATCTTCCACTGGTCATCCTTTCCACTTTACCAAATATTTAAGATACGTTTTCCTTCTGGTCTTCTTACCAATTCGTTGATCTATAATCTTCTCCATCTGCGACTTCTTTGCTACATGAATCTATTTCTCCCACTGGATCTTCCTTTGATCTTCAAATCTTATGGATTCATCTTCCTGATATGGATATAAGTATGCAATGTTGAATATGGGCAAACTACCCACATCTTCTAGAAGCTCTATTTCATAATAATTTTCTCCAAATCTTCTCAGAATTTTACACGGCCTTATCTTTTTCAATTTCAATTTATTATATCTCCCTCTTGGGAACCTCTCCTTCCTTACATTGTTATAACCCTAATTTGCACCAGACATGCTTACCTGGAATCAAGATATCTTAGATTCCTTCTTTGCCAAAACGCTGTTGAACAACTCTTCTTAAAAACCCCTTTTATAAGGACCCACATGCCCTGCTCCATTATTGAATGAGTGTACATGCTAGCTGACCCAAGAAAGCCCGCGTGTACCTAAAAAAAAATGGAAAAAGGAAAGTTGGTGATAGAACACACAGCTTTGGGTGAGTTAACTAAACCTTTTGTTCATGCATGGTCAGTCACTCGAACAAATACCTAGCTTCTTCTAGCCTACAAAAGAAGGGTTAGGGGTCCCATTTGAAAGGATGAGAATCATAGTAAAGAAACTATACCCAATTAAGCATTCCATTTGTCCCAACCTTTAGCCATCCTTGTGCAAAGAGAAGTATAGAGAAAATCAGTTGGAATACAGTGGAAGAAGAGCCTAGGACTAGGATCGAGGAGCAGTGGTTGACTTTATCATTGTAAGGTATCATTGTGAAGTTAATAAAATAATTGATTTTCCCGTCCCACCATTTGAGATTGTCATTATTGGAATATTGATTGTATGATTGATTCAATATCTAACCTATTAGTTCATAGATCAAATGCATCTGGATTTATTTGTTTGTATTTAGTGAATTCATGTCAGCATTGGGAGGAGAGTGGCAATAAAATAACGACCAAGCGTGAAAAGGGATCGACATCAAAACATGAAAAATAAGGTATGTTGACTTAATCTCTTGAGCCTTGTATCTAAATATGAGTAATGGGGTTTAGGCATGGGATGATGGTAAAAGGTAAGAATATTTAGGTCATTTATAAATGCATGATAAAACCCTTAGTGCTAGTCCATAAAAGGGATTTCCCACCCACAACAGAATTGGCGACTCCACTGGGGATCTCTAGGGTTTCTGGGAATGTTTTTTCTTGGGTATTTTTAAGAGCTGGTTTCATTTCTTGTTTTTAAAGTTTATGCAAAAGTTTGAGCTAACAGAGATTCTGGTCTTCCATACCAGTTATCTCTGTTTCCGTTCTTGAATGCATTTTTTTTCTGAGACCAATAGAGGTACACACGGCCTGTATAAGTTCCACATGAGTGTACCCATGCCATACCTTCCCACAACCCGCGTGTACACACTAGCTGATGAAGTGTCAGTCGCGTGTATGATTCCATAAAATTTCTTTTAGAGAGGCAGTCACCCTCTCCCTTGTCAGAAACAATCCTTCTCAGGGGTTTTTATGGAACTTATTCTAGTCTCTGTTTTTTGCAGTTCGTAGCTTAGGTTTCACTTCAGATTGGTTTTGTTCTATGAAATTTTCCTTGAATTGTTTTATTTTTCTGTCAAAGTAGGTATCTGAGTCTTCAAGAGATTATGGTTCTCAATACCAGTAGTCTCTTTCAGTGCTTTATTTCCTTTATTTTCATTTTTTGAATATTTGCAGAGGTACACGTGGCCTACATAAGGTCTGCATGCGTGTACACGTGCTCTAAACTTACACAGCTCGCATGCACATGCTGGTTGTTGAATTGTCAGTAGCGTGCTTGATGAGAATTTTTTTTTTAGGAGAGACATTCATCCTTTTGTTTGACAAGAGTTTATACCTCTCAGAATTTTTGGTCTCTCTAATAGTAGTCAATAACCTAGGTTTGATCACAACAATAGATTTATTTTTCATTTAGAAGATTTCTTGTGTTTCCTAGATTTTTAAACTTATTTTTAGCTTGAAATTTTAAGAAAAATGAGTTACATTTTGAAAAATAATTCCCCCTCATGGTCGGGGGGGAGCATGAATCGTGCATTCATCAGTTTCTTTTAGAATATTTTGTTATTTTTGTTGTGATTGGAAGAAAACAATAAAAGAAAAAATTAGTTTGTTAGATCTCTTTCTTTCCTGGCATTTGCTTTGCATTGTTATTTGAAAAAGAAAAAGAAATTAGCATAGTGTTGTGTTTTCTTCTAATTTTAAAATCATTTCAAAAAAAATAAAAAAATAAGAAATATAATCATTCTTTGCTAGTGTTCATATAAGTTTTATCATTTTTCTTAAGAGTATTAACAACATCAGTTGCACTACCACACCTTTTGAGTAAATCAAGAATTAAAAAGAATGTTAATTAAAATTTACTAGACTTTATGTTTGTAAGGTCAACCAACTAGTTTAGGGTTAGGGCCTTGAATTAGGTTGGAGAGGAAACTCTTCAAGGCCATTGAATCAAACATTGGATTCTGAGTTAGGGAGTGTTAAAGTCTAGTATTGTGAAAGTTATCCAGGACCACCCTCTAACATAGGGGCTAAACACGAGGTTGCGTGTGGAAAGGTAGCGGAGATAACCCCTCCAAAGATGGACCAATCATAGTGGACAACACATATAGAGGGCTTGTATTGGGATTCTGTCGATTGCATTTTCCACGGAGATTCATGGGTCTCGGATCCGTTCGAGGTCCTCAATTATATTCTGGACTACTTGATTTAAATACCCTTGACAAGTTTTGGGCTTGATACCCT
>SNQJ01S0111779.1:0-12366 GCA_010110895.2 Picea sitchensis | reverse complement strand
CGTGTTGAATTCCGGACCCCCCCCCATTAAAGGCAGAATGGCAAGGGGGCTCTGGAATGAATCCTCAGCCGTAGATCTGAGTGGGTGGAATCTGGCCATCCAGATCTGCTTGCTACTTACCTTTATGCGCATTCGCGCCCTAGAGTAAAGCTGGCATTTCTTCCTCACATCGGATGGTCATCCCAGACCCAGGATCCTCCGAGAGGATCCTAACCATTCGTCAGAGCCTGACCACATGCTAACATCTCGAGGTTTATAAGTCCGGACTTCGGGGTTTGAGAGCACGGGGTAACATGTCCCTTCGGTATCCCGAATGTCGAAACGCCGAAGTGTTGAACGAACCTCAATCAGAGATTATCCCCTTGGGTTAAGCATTGGTCGATATGACCTCTTCCCATATGACCACAACCTCTCTTCCGTCAGGATTTATCAAGGCGACAGCCTGACCTATTGTCAACAGGATTCCCGAATCCCCGATTCCTGATTTCTCAAAATGGGTAATCTCTCGACACGTCACCTCCTTAAATCGGACGACTCACAATTGCTCCGGGGTTTCCACCTTGGAGAGTTTCGATCCCTTGTCACCAGGACTCCCGATTCCGCAATCCCCGATTTCCCGTAATGGGAGATCTTACGACACGTGGCCTCCGTCAATTGGACGACTTAGATCTATCCCGGGATTTCCACAATGGAAAGTCCCGATCTCTTGTCAACAGGAATCCCGATTTCGCGATCCCCGATTTCTCGTAATGGGAGATCTTATGACACATGGCCTCCGTCAATCGGACAGCTTAGATCTATCCCAGGATTTCCACAATGGAAAGTCCCGATCTTTTGTCAACAGGAATCCCGATTCTGCGATCCTCGATCTCCCGTAATGGGAGATCTTACGACACGTGGCCTCCGTCAATCGGATGACTTAGATCTATTCCGGGGTTTTTCACCCTTATACACTGGAGTCTTGACCCTCAGGTAACTCCTAGCAGATCCAACGACTGTCGGGTTTTTCAGCCAAGATCTGACGGCTCATAATGGTTCCTACCCATGCATTCTTCCACGACTCCCTGGGCGTGGAAAAGATCCACAATCCAGATACTCTCATGAACCTTGGGGATCTATGGTCCTAAACTCTTCGCTACCCACAAAGACATGGGAAAACCAAGTGGTAAGGCATTTAACGCCCTACTTTCTCCTATTAATCTAACGGTCGTGGGTGACCGCAGATTCCCTGACGAAATCTCGTCCGTCGATCAACACCTATCAAGGTTAAGGTACATAACACCTCATCTTCTCCTTCCGATCTGACGGTCGTGAGTGACTGCAGATCTCCCGACGGGATATCATCCGTTGATTCGTTACTTCATCCTTATGCTGTCATCTCGGTTTTCAAGAGGATCATTCCTCCTTATGCATGGTTACTAAGGCCTTATGCCTTCACAACCGCCTTCCCGGTTCTTGATGGGATTTTCAAGGAAGGTATTTCTATGGGGAGATTTACTAAGGGTACTACCTGAGGTATGCAAGGATGTCGTCCTCCCGAGAACCAGACGTGAAGTCTGAATTTGATCAGTACGCACACAAATAACGAATTCATGAAGACATAAATCATACGTAGTCTTTCCATATAAATATGCAACTACTAGTACTGATCAAAACACCATACAATCATTCTTATAAATGAAATCATTCATAGTTTCACAACTTNACCAAGTTCAAGCAACTGCTGAGAGGGGTGCTCATTTCCACCCAACCGTAGGCTTAGCGACTCCCAGCGAATTTACCACTAGCCACCCCCGAGCTGAGACCACGATGTTGTGAGACTGCGTCTCCGTTTTCCAATGACCAGGAGCAAAGGTTGCAATCCTTCCTCTCTGCTATCACTCACTCTGTGTAATGCCAGAGTTCTCCCCTCGCGTCTACCCCCCAATCGCTTCTACCCCACGCCTTATCCTCTTGCGAGATTGCGTGTGGCGCGATTACCCTCACGCTGATCAGGTCTTACGGCTCTACGGATGGGAGGTTCACCTCCCATCCCTCATTAAACCATCCACCTACCAGCCCGCGAGACATTTAATTCGGGGCCAGCGAGCCGCTTTTGGTTCTCCGGGCTAGTGGAGTCCAAATACGGTATTAATTCTCGGTGGAAGTTAACGCCACCTTTCCAGGTGCCTTCCACCGCCATCGTGGTCTCTTTTTCTGCACATCCCCTCTCAGCAGTCCTACAATAAATTCAAAATGTTATTCACATTTATTGACCTTTTACTCAAGGTCCATTTACATCACATATTCACATTTATAAGTTTGCCATAGTTCTTGGCCAGTCAAGTTATTTTTTACAAACTGGGGGAAACATGGTGTTACAGTGAGGGGGAATTAGCCTCGATCTAGTGGGGTTTGGGGTAGCACCCTAAATTTTATGGGGATTTGGTTTTGTCCTGTTTGTTTGTTCTTTTGGACAATGTTTTTTTGGTCCATTATAATCTAATCTCGATTAAGGGATTAGGGTTGTAATCTAATTCAAGTTAATGGATTAGGGTTTTAGATACTTCCAAATACCTAAATATTGTCTTATGAATGATCAAAGTTAATATGATGAATAATATAGAGGTGTAGCTCTAAGTTAGGCTAGTTTTCTCGATTAAGAGTTTCCAAGATAAATCTCTATGTATTGCATGTGTCCCATTGTTGTTATTTATGTTTTGCTTAAGAATTCGTAAGCATTGTTTCACTTTTATAGTTAAAAACTTACATTGAAGGTGCTAAACTATTGTGAGGGAAGAACAATATGTTAAAACAAAGACCAAAGAATCAATGGAAATTGCAAAGAATCCAAATAATATAAATAGATAAAACAATTCAAAATTGAGTAATGCATGGAAATCAATTATTCATATGTTGCAGGACATCCCTCGACAAGAAAATATTAGTAACCACATGTGATTGGATCCTTCTTGTCTTATTAAGTAGAGATCAAACTCGGCTAATATATGTATGGTCATCTTCTTTAATTAAATCCTTGTAAGTTGAATGAGAGATGCTCTCTTTGGCCGACCATGATATCTTTTTATAATTGGATTTCTCTTAACACAATAAGGCTAACATGTCGGATTTAACACTATAGGGGAATTGTTATCACCATTCAATTTGGTTACCTTCAACTAAGAATCAATGAGTTGGGGTATCTATTATGCCACAATCATATAAGATTTACATATGGCGTCAACTACTTTTGTGTGTGTTGGCGTGCATCCACAAGTTGAGCACAAGCACTAGCATGTTACTTAGTAGAATTAAACCCTAGTGGTGGCTTATTAGCTACCTACTTTTAAATCACATAGTCTAAAATTTCTATGTTTTTAATCTTTTCCAAGCACATTTTTCCAACCAGTTTTTCCCAAAAATCAATTTAGAAGGATCATTGGAAGTGCAGATTTTAGTCGTTGAGATTGCATAATCCGAGTGCTCTAAAGGTTTTTCAAGGTGATGAATCAATTTATGCATTCAAAAATTCAATTTAAGTAATGGAAAATTGTCATTTCAACAACAATTGCATATCCAGATTGTGGCGATGGTTGCTGAAAAAAATAAAAAAACATAGAATATTTAGACTTGTCCATTTTAAATCCAACAATATTATTCAAATATATACAACATTAATTACATTAGTTTTACAACTCAATATAATAGAGATTGTTACACACACACACACACACACACAACGAATAACAAAAATGTTATTATATATTTGTTAAATATAGAATAAATGGAAGTGAAAATATATTTATGAGAAAGAGGGAGAGATTTGATATGTATACTTAATATAGTAACAACTATATAGATAGATAAAAAGAAAGATACTAACATAAATATAAATATTATAAATATGATAATTATATAGAGATATTGTTACAATGTAAATATAAGTACTTCAAAAATAATCAAAATCTTATTTGTATGTATCTATTAGATCCATGTTTGCTAGAAGACAAAACTTACTAATCATTAACATGTTTAGCACAATAATTATATATTCAATATACATTAGATTTCCCATAACTTTGAAAATGCAGATGAAAATGTCTCTAAGTATTAGACCCATGGCAAAGCGTTTGTACAATCTTCAGGTTTTGTTCCTTCACTTTATCACTCTGGTGAAAATATCGGCTCTTTCTTGGCCTTTCCGTTAATGGCCCAGTATGTGTATAGTTGGGATTAGAACATTCTTAATCAACCAGTTATAAAGTGATGCCTTTTTTACTAGTTCTTCAATTATAAGGGTAGGATTGATCTAGTTGGTGATCCTTGACTAGAATTAGGTATGCTAGGTGTTATCTACATAAGTTTTGAGTTCTAAGTTCTAGTCCATTTTAAATGATAAAAAATTAAAACACTTCAAGGGATTTTATCCCTTTCAACACTTCATAGATCTAGATTTAACATGAATTTATGATGATGGTATATATCCCAACATATAGAGTATTAATGATTTAACAACATTAATATTATATATGTTGAATGTAGTATAATAATAATAATAATAATAATAATAATAATAATCTAATTTTAAGATCACAACCGATCCATACACCAAATTGGTGTATGAGACCCCCTTGTTTGTGGGATAAGGGACCCCTGTACAACAATTTCATTACTAAAGTCTATGGAGGTGTACATACCCTACCCCCCTCTGGATTTGGACCTGTGACCTCCTAGGAAGAAATACATGTTCTTATACATTGGGATATATAATCATATTCAACATTAAGTGTACACAATGACTCATTAATATGTTAAGAAATATACCGTTAGTTCTAAATACACCAGACTCATTAATGTTGTATACACTAGGATATATATCGACTCATTCACGTTGTATATGTTGGGATATATACCATGAGATATAAAGGTATTATTTATCAACTCATTAACATTGCATATGTTGGGATACAAACCCTTGGATATGAAGGTACCTTTAGACATTGAAACATACATCGTTAGAGCCAAATGTGCTATATATCAACTTATTAATAATGTATAGATTGAGATATATACCATCGGATATGAACATACTTTTATACATTGAGATATATATACCATTAGTTATAAAATATATTTAAATATTCGACATTTTTTCAAACATTGATATATATATATATATATATTGAAGGGACCAAGTAATGTGTTATGTCTTCATTATTATCTCGAGAAAGATGGGATGTTTTTTCCATATTAATTACGCTGAAGGTGTTCTCTTAAGGGGAGGGTTCCCCTGAGGTCTTCGTCATCTGTCCATGGATTATCAGTGCATGACATATAGATGACACATATGGGATTGTTTAGTTGAATTTCATCTCTTGGATGTATTAAATCCTGCCACGTCTTGCAATTTTGTTGTTTTCTTCTCTGTGGATTGTTAAACATGGTGTGGGTGATGTGCATGATTCCACCTGAGTCTTTCCTGTAGCCACCCTGAAAGTATATGGTTCGTAGTATGCCACAGAAGCCCTTGGCGCAAGACCACAGAACCGTAATAGAAACCCCTTCCCTTGCATTGAAGCCTGTAATCTCAACAAGCTTATCTCCCGATAGATGTTGAAAGTATCCTCATCATCAACATTATCAGTTGCTCCCCACAATTCGTTTAAACCGAAATGATTACTTAAAGTTTCAATCAGTGTGACGAATCCATTCATAGAATGAAACAGGGTTTTGTTCACCAATTGAGATGAAAGGCATCAAAATTTCCATTCACCTATTAATAAATGGCATTGTCTAACTCTTCTACGAAATGTTTTTTTTTTTCGCCGGAATCCGACGATATAAATTTACACGAAATCACTATTTTTTTTGTTCAAAATCCATTTCTGAATGCATAAATGGATTCATCATGCTAAAATATTCTTGGGGCAATCGGATTTTATAGAAATGATCACTCAAATATGCGAATCTAACAATTTCTCGACGGATTTCGGGGAAATGTCCCCGGAAAAAATCGCCATTTCGTAAAACGTTTAGACTACGGCTTAATAAATCATTCATGCGTAGTTACCTAAAAAAAATTCTTCATTGATAATTCAATCATGTGCATAAGAATTTAAGAAGGAATGGAGTTATATTGTTTAATTATTATTTTTAATTACAATTAATATTAAAATTCTATTTTAATCACAGAGGGTCCCCGTGGTGTAGAGAAATTGATGAGGGAGTGTGTTGTTAAGGCACTCTATAACTGAAGTCACTGGTTCGAAACCTCTATGGACACCTTAAATACAACCATGTTAAGGGCTAGTGCGGTCCAGGCAGGGTGCGAATCCCGCAACTCAGGGATATTTAACTAACAAAAAAAAATTAATCACACATGATATTATTCATAAATAAATGGTGCTGCTCCCTCTGGTGATGGTCAAACTGCTAGTTAGGAATCCACTGGATCAAATGTAACTGCAGGTTCTTATGAGACTCGATCAACTTAAATTGGAATTGCTTAAACTTGAACTCCAACTCGCTTTGTCTCTTTTTTATTTGGGAATATACCGAGCAACCCATCTACTTGTTCGAAATGACTCCCTACCCCGATGCTATGATTCCCTAGGGAATTCCTTTGACCTTTCTCATTCCAATAGGCCATCTTCTTTTCCTATTGACAATTGTTGCACCGGTAGATCTACAAAGTTTTGTTGCCTTTCACTCATCAAAAACATGTTTATAGGTTATAGAGCTCGACTCCGAGGCGTTCGTAATCCCCTCGTTCCGAGTTGAAAAACACTCAACATTTATGTTTAAAAGACATTAAGAAATAACAATTTTTTTTTAATTGATTTTATTAATTTTGTTTTAATTTTTATTTTTATTACCCTTTTCATTCAAACACATTATTTTTTAAGAACACAACTTTTAGTATAATTCTCTTCAATTTTGTTACAGTTCTTTAATAAGGAATACAAATAATTGTAAAGTTGTTTAGCATAATTCTCTTCAATTTTGTTTCAATTCTTTAATAAGGAATACAAATAGTTGTAATTTGAATTACTTTATCATAAAACTTCCAATTCAATCTTTTGAAATTCAAAATACTTGAATAACATACATGTACAATGTTCACATTTTGCATATTTTACACACAATTTGATATCTACCTTATATATATATCATTGTCTATTTAATGTAAAAAAAAAAATCTACTTAATAAGTTATTCTCATTACGATTATGAGGAGGATCTCGCTGGTTTCCAAGAAATGGTTCAACACATGATAGGTTTTCCCCTCGAAAGTAGCAGCAATGCTGCCTCGTCTCGGTTGAAGCCATATCCAAAGCGGCCCAGTCGAATCGACATCAATAACACGTGGTCGTCCCTACTCACACTCAATTCTTCGTTAGTCGGGCACCCGATTGCCATAAACGACTTATTTGACACTCACCCTAATTACATGAATCCAATAGCCTTCTACAACAATTTGGCAGATAAATCTGTGTAAACCGGTGGAGAAGAATTTAAGAGGATTCAATCCAGACGAAATCACAGGCGTTATGGCAGCTGGCGCTACAAATTCGAACATTCTGGGCCGAGGAACTGTCGAGTTCACTTCGTTTAGGCCGATATTTCTTGGAGGAAATTCTCAGGGACTCTGTTCAACTTCTTCCATGTGTGATACCAGAATTTCTACGGATTTCAAGCAGAAGAAGCATTGGGTTTCAAGCAAGTAGAATGGAAATAAAAACAACGGTTTCTCCTGGGTCTATTTTTACGGCCAAAGGCATACACCTATTGACAATGGGCAGATTTAATAGGGGTTTAGTGCTTAATAAGTTTTCTATGGACAAGATTAAATATGGCTGGAATATTCTTAGAAGTCACACAAAATAAATGGCTGTGATTTCAATCATTAATTTCCTAGCTATTATAAAGACATCAATTTATGTGTTTACTTTTTTACATTTACCTAATCATATTTAAAAATTACTTTGATAGCTAACTGATTGCCACGTAAGTGAGTAACATAAATTAAAATATTAACACCAAATAAATGAGGCTCAACCATTTATTTGTTAATCAATAATAAAATTTAATATATTCTTTTAAGGATTCTTTTCATCTTATCAATCTTTCGGTGTTGATCAGCCACAATTATGTGGTTGTGCTAGTTGATACCTTCAATGCACTGACCTTTTTAGATCCAATCACGAATTGGGTAAGTGGGTTTTTTTTTTGAGCCCGTGGATGCTTTCAATGGGGTTTTTTCCTTGCTACTTATTTTAATCAATTTGGGAAATACTTGTTTGCATTCTATTATGCTTGTAAGATTTCGTTAGTATGTTGGAATTCTTGTTATTTGAATCTTAATCAAATCAATGACTCCATTTTGCTCGGCTTTAGTTCTTAAACATCGTTGCTATTAAGATTATATATTGAGGGAATGACCCAATAATCTAGTGACTAACCAAGTAACCCAGTCACCAAACCAATGGATGGGCTTGGGCTTGGGTTTTATTTTTATTTTTTGATGGATTCCGCAGTATGAGATCTAGGGTTTTCACAGTTCAGGATCACTTTCACTTGTTGACAATGATCCTCACACCAGGAATGTATCTAACTGGCGAGATGCTAACCTTGACAAAGGTGACTGTACCACCACATAACTTGCACTGGCTCCCCGTGCACGTGGACTCAACCCCATCTGTTTTTAGCGGCTTTACACTACTCAGTTTTGTTCTTTCTGCTCATCAAGGTGAACCGATCAGTAGTAGACCTACTACCTACTGAGGCTACTCCCCTCCTCCCTATGTCCCTCTCCAAGTTTTTTTACTGATCCTTACTACCCTTTTTACATGGATCCCCTCATATTCTTACCCTCACCATGGTCGAAAAGCTAGATATTTCATGGGCAGAGGACGATGACATCTGGGCACAATATAATATTTTCCAAAGCTATGAGACCTACAAATTGCTCTATGACTGCCTATGTCACCCTATGGATAAACCCTCCCCGTCGACTTTCCCTTTGCAGTCCTCTCCCCTGCAGGCTATTCCACCTCCCCCGGATCCACACCTCCCTTGTTATGGAAAAAATGTTTCCCTCGATCTCATATCGGACTGTCATCTCACGATGCCTCCTTCCCTTTCCTAGCAGTGTTTTCCTTCCTTAACCCCCTGTACCCGATCTCCTTCGCACCCTCCTCCCCCTGATCCTCTCCCGGGCTCTGCCACTAACTTGATCTTCCCTTGTCCCTCTCACACACCTCCTCCCCTCAAAGGTGCAGGTCATAACAAATCCACTAGAGCCAGAGCTCGAACAAATCGTAAACAAAAGACCTGGAAGGTTAGACAACCCCCCTCGATCTACACCCTTGGAAAAGATATTTCCATGGACAGGGTCACCAATCTATCCAAGCATGCACTTGTTGGAGAATTCTACTATCTGAAGATGCATAAAGCACGCCTTACTTTGTGGTTACAGGATGCTTGGAAACCAATCCTTGGTTATTGTCTGAGGTTTAGCCTCCTCTCCAACCATTGGTACATCTTCCATTTTCTGTTTGAAGTAGACTTGTAGTTGATTTTAGGCTCTATGTGGATACTAGACAAGGGAGTCCTCATGCTAAAACGTTGGGTACCTAGTTTCCACCCCTTTACCAGTACATTCAACAAAAGAAACTTGTGGCTGATACTGCCTAATTTTCTGATCGAGCTTTGGTCCTTATCAGCCCTCGAGATGGTTGCCAACACCGTTGGGAAGTTTATTTATTTTGACCCTTGTTCACTAAGCTCGTCAAATAAATGGGCAGCGTGGGTCTTGGATGAAATCGACCTTGAACTCGACCTCTCAGATTCCATTGAAGTCAACATCGAAGATCTTTCCTTCAGACAATCTATTGACTACTAGAGGGAGCCTTTTCGTTGTTATCTTTGTTGGCAGACTAGACACCTGAGGAATACCTTTCCTTTGCCAAAGACTTCTCACACCAGATCCATATCGAACCAGGCTGGACCTACTCTCCCACAATCCTTGGGCCATGATTCCTTTCTTGGTAAGATGCAGGATTTCTTTCCATCTTTCTTTCTAAAAATCATAGAAGATGAGCTTATGTACTTAAAAAATAATGAGGCTTGGGTTCTTGACATTTTTGAAGACTTATGGAGACTATTCCTTGATAATATGGATGCCTCCTCTCCTAACCTTGTTCCTCTCAGTGAGGTCTCACCCCCCGTTGACACTTCCCACCCCTCTCATGATCCTCATGAGGCCATTGATCAGTTTGATCCTAATCCTGTACAATGCCATACTACTCCCCCTTTCCTCCCATCCCTACCCTCTACTCCCACGACTAAAGTTTCCCCACACAACCCCTCCCACATACCTCTCCTCCTCTTGAAGACCCTTCTCTCGATCTGCAGCCCTCATCTACCCTCACACTCGCACCTCTTTGCCCCTTCCCCCTCACTGTCACACACTCCCTCTCCAACCCCCTCCTTGATCGATCCAATGTTACCATAAGGAAATCCCGTGCTAGACCTCCTAAAAAGCCACCAGGCTCAGTAGAAGGCGGTCTTTCTGGATTTACTATTATTGAGCCTAACCCTAACCTTTCCACTTCCGCTTCACTTGAATCCGACTGTCGCACACCTGCGGTCCTTAGAGCATCCATGCCGTCCAAATAAGTTACATTATGATCATTTTATCTCTTAACCTCCGTGGGTTTGGAAGCCCCTCTAAGCTAGCTTCCCTTAAGAGATTATTTCAAAAGATCAATTCAGACATAGTCTTTCTCCAAGAAACATTGGTACATGGCGATAAGGCAAAAGACCTATTTTTACATTGTCTTCCTCAATGGTGTGTTGTTGCCTTAGACCCTCTAAGCCACTCAGGAGGACTCCTCACTGGGTGGAACCCTGATGTTGTTGAATTTCAAACTTTTGGTAAAACTGCAGGGATTTTTTTGGAAGGCAGGGTTAAACATTCTAAAGTCCCTTTTAAACTACTGAACTGTTATGCACCATACAAGGAATGTGAGCCCTTCTGGCAAGCGTTATTTGATTCGAGTTTTCTTCATGAAGACAATCTCATAATTGGGGGTGATCTCAACTTCACCCTGACCGCAAATGAAGTGTGGGGCTCAACAACAAGGATCGATCCTCTGGTTGAGTTTATTGATAATCTCCTTCACATATCTGGACTTATTGACCTTCAACCTTCAGTCATTACACCTACCTGGCAGAACAATAGAACTGGATCCAATGGCATCTCCAAAAGGCTAGATCGCTTTCTTTTAGATTCTAAGCTAGTTTATGGTCATCAACATTTTCGATTGTGGGTTGAAATCTCTGCAATCTTAGATCACCAACCGATCTGTCTCCAATTCGATGGACCCCCTCGGACATTGGCGACTCCTTTTAAATTTAACTGCTCATGGATCAAGGATCCCAATTTAATCTCACTTGTACACTCTACCTGGACAGACATACAAGATTGGTCGGGTACATCTGCTACTCTTCTCCTTTGTGATAAACTCAAATATCTAAAACAGGCTGTCATTAATTCGTAGACCAAAAATAAACTAAAAATGAACGTTGACCTTGTTTCTATTGAACAACAAATTTTTGATCTATTTGCCAACAATCCATCCCATATTTTTGATGCAGAGGGTTTGATTACACTTCAGAGTCTCACACAAAGGAAGACTGGGATTTTATCCTTTGATGAAGCTACTTGGAGACTTCAGAGTCGGGCGATCTAGATTGAGAAAGGCGATAAGTTTCTTTCACAAGTTTAGAACTCAGAGACGCAACCAAAATTCTATTTGGGACCTGTCTGATGCAGAAGGGAACTTATTAACTATTGATTCTGAGTTACATAAGCTAACCTTCAAACATTTTATATCACAATATGTAATGTTCCTGACTTGGCTACTCTAGGAAACATTGCTAATGTGTGTGTAGGATCAAAGGTTTATAGCATATAAATGATCATACAAATAATAAACGTGACAAAGGACTGCAAGTTTGTATTATGTTATCTCTGTGGATTACAAAATGGTCGAATGCTGCTGAATAACTGACAATACTCGATTAGATCAACATACAAAGGATCTTAGCCGGAAAATAAGCAACTGCAGCTGAATAAAATAACAACACTCGGCTAGATCAAAATACAAAAGGATCTTAGCCGGAATACAAATAAGCAACTAAAAGATAATACCTGGAATATGGGAGCACCGCGGAATCAATGAAGAATGATGGAAGATCTGGATGATCTTCCTGGTGACTAGGGTGTGTCTTTCAACACCGAAATCAGCCAACTGGTTTCTTCCTCCTGGAATACACTGAACTATCTCTCCTGAGATGCGCCTCTTCTCCTCAATGACAAGTC
>SNQJ01S0111777.1:0-23401 GCA_010110895.2 Picea sitchensis | reverse complement strand
CTGCATAGGAATTATTGTCTCTATCTCAATAGGATTCATGATGCCTTTGCCTTTATCTTTCTTCTTCTATATAGGGATTTCTTCCTTCTTCTCCATAGGATTTTCAATGCCTTGGCCCTTGTCTTTCTTATTCTATATAGGGATTTCTTCTTTCTTCTCCACAGGCTTTTCAATGCCTTGTCCCTTGTCTTTCTTCTTATGTACATGGATTTATTATTTCTTCTCCATAGGCTTTACAATGCCTCGGCCCTTATATTTATTCTTTTTAAGGATAGATAATTTTGGTAGGGCTTGTTCTTCAACAACCTCTTAAGAGATGACAATCTTGTGAAAGACCTTATGACCTTGATGTTGGCTGCTAAAGGGGATGAGGAAAAGTGTAGCTTCTTCCCTTTCTTGGTTGTATTTTTAGTAGAAGAAGGGGCTTCTTCTAACTCTGGTGGAGGAGGGGGTGAAAGGTCTCTCTATGGGGAAAGATAAGCCTCCTCCTCAGTTCTTGCAACCTCCTTGATGGTCTCTCGATCTTGAATAGGAACTCTTCTCTTTCTCTTATTTATAGTACATGCTTTAGCAGCACTGGTATATGGTAAAGGGCTTTCTAACTGTGACTGAGAAGTATCTTCTATATCCAACTTCATGTGAGAAGCAATAATGAAATGTTCCCATGAGATATCCTTCTTACCCAACTCTTCATAAACCAACATTCTAATCAACCTAGAATGAAAGATGCTAGTATCTACAGCCTTAGACTTGGACTAAAGCATGTCTGACATCTTGCCTATGCTCCTTAGAAAATAGTAGGGAATGTTCATTTCCATTTTTCCAGAAAAATGTAGTAGAAGCCTTATATGGTACTGGTATAGTGTATTGAACCTCCCTTCACATGTAAACTACCTCTGAATGATCCTCAATAATTTATCAAACTGCTCAATTAGATGATTTCTTGGCACACCTTTAGAAATATTATCAACTTGATATTCAGGCTTGAGTAAATGTTTTGCATAGGCTGTATCTAAGGCCATGGATTTAAACCAGCTCTCACCGGTGATAGGGATTCCTGTAGCAACTGAAATAGAGGTCTCAGACACCTCAAATTCTAGGTCCCCTACCTTGGTCTTCAGGCCATCAAAATGTAAAGAAAACTACCTTGTCACCTTGGAATGACCTCTTTGCATATTTTGGCAAAAAGAAAGGCATCCCACCCTTTGAAAAAATTCTATGGCCTGTTATCCCCACTTTTTAGGGATAACTAGGAGATCATGTCTCAAGGCCCACAGATCCTAGACATGGAGTACCAAGAGAAAGATTGACCTGAGCATGGCCCTGGAGGGCCCACCTTTTCTTCTTCCATTGTCTTTGTCTTGTCAGCAGTAGCAACATCCATCACCATCAGCTTGGTCCTGTATCAGAAGAGGTTCTTACTCCATGAGGTAATCGGTCCAGGTATCATGGTATGTGTCACTTTTGATCATTGAAACCTTTGAATATATGCATCTGATTCCTTTTATCTCTAACAACTACTTGGATCTTACATTTTCCCACTTGACCATGTTTGGGGGGATTGACAGGGTGCCCTAGCAAGCTTGTGTCTGTAGGTTTTTGGTTTGCCACTAGGGGGATTTCTGAAAAGCCATCGCCCATTCCCATTGTACTACCACTTTTACATCTTGTTTCCTGCTCATCTGTCCTAGTCCCCTTGTCCAAGCATTAGGTTGACCTATTTTCAGGACTACACCTTACCTTGTGGGAGGAAGGGGCTAAAGGCCCATAAGGTAAAAGCAAGATGGTAAAAGATAAAAGCCTAGTAATGAACCTCGAGATGCTTTGCCCAAGGATCCCTGAGAAAGAAATAAAAATATTCTCAGCAAGAAACAAGAGGGACCCGGAAAAATAGTAAAACAATACCTAGTCATAGGATAGGGGGTCTCATCACGAGCCAACCTATTAGGTCCATGGGTACCTAGCAGTATGACATTGCCACTAGTTGGTTACGACGCCAGGGCAGTGACTCTTTGTTGCATGGCCAAATGAAAGGGGGTCTCATCATGAGCCATCCTTCTCATCTCTGTGAAAGTACTTGTGGGTAACATTGTCAACTCCGGTCACCATGCCAAGGCAGTATCCCCTGATTAGATCTTGAACAAAAAAGCAAACAAAGAATAAAGAAATAAAAAGAATAAAGGCAAGAATGAGCTTGGAAAGAATGCATCCATGACAGGTACATCTCGCCTTCTACAAAGGCACCCATAGGTAACACTTTTTCATCCTTGGCCTTCACTGCACCCACATGCTCAGACATCCCCTGACCACATCACCCACTTACATGGCTTGGATGAGGTCTTTTTGGGAACTTTCCTTTTCCTGTGGATACTATCCCAATAGGACGATTTGTCCTTTTCTCCAGACTTGTATTGCAGGATTGTGTAATGTATTTGAGTTGTTAACTTATGTATTAGGGATTTTATGCATATTTTTAATAATATTGATGATGAGATGTGATTGGAATTGCTATGATCCCTGTGATTGATGAGCCCACGAAGGGCGTAGCCTTTGATGTGCAAGACCATGCTCAATGGACAGGTACCATTTGGACCGGTACACATGGGGAGATGATCAGTTTGGACCTCCATGGGGCTGAAGAGCCCACCATATGGATGTTGAGACCCCATCAAGGGGCAGAGACAGGACACAGATGGATCAAGGGCTTTGCACCGGAGAAGAAGAGAACGTTCCACCAGAGGCACCCCAGCATAGCTTGACCTAGGGGGGATGACCCTTTCTTAGTGGAACGTTGGCCTTTGGAGGCCTAGGACATCACCACCTTGACCATGATGTCACCCAATATCATGGACGTTTGGGGCAGGTAGACTAGGCAGCAGTGGCACGTGTGGCAGGTTGGAGAAGCCCAGGTAGGGCTAACGTTTTTCTACAGGATGCCCCATCTGCCTTAAAAAGGGATAACGTCTCCCTTGGAGGGGATTTTACTCTCCTTTCATCTTGATTTATGGTTTTAACTTGAAAATTTAATGTAAAACAGTATGATTTGATATTCTGGCCTTGTCGGCCTTTTTACCTGACCTAAAATGTAAAATTAGGTCAAGGTTTTGTATAAATGGGAGATTTTCTCTCATTTTTTCATCACAACTTACTCACTCATTAGTGAGGTCTGATTTTGGTGCCCTATATTGGGTCTTTGGATGAATTAAGTGATGCACACTTGTTGAAGGAAGATATTTTTGGCATTTATGGTGTTTTTCTTGAAGGAAGGTGTTACAACTAGGGTTTGCATGGTCATTTCTTGGTGATTTGTAAGTATTTTTCTACAAAACTTCTTAAATGAATGGTTGTAGTTCAATTTCTTTCATTTGTTTATAAATATTGTTGAATCAAAGCCCTAGGGGACAAGCACACAAGCAGGTCATTGTCTCATGTCCCATGATAGAGAAACCTTAAGCCATTGTTGAGGAAAGAAAGAGCCTAGCCAGTTTGTTGTTGTCTTGTTTCAGGTAGGTACATTTCTTTGGGTTTTACTTTATTATTCGCTATTTAGCTAGGACTATCTTTTTTGGTGGTGATCTATGAAAGGGGAAACTTGTCATTATTTTATTATCCTTTAGCCTCTTCAAAACCCTAGGTCACCGGGGACATCTCCCCTGGGCCTCACCTCCCTAAAGAGAAAGAACCTCCCCATCGTGGTGACATTGGTTGGGATAGGTTCTTGTTATGTCGGTTTTGCCTTCTACTTTATAGCCTTTCTTCCTAGCTACAAACTGTGCGATAACATGGCCATGGGCTCTGCCTTGAATAGATGCATGTCCACAGGCTCAGTTCTAACCACATTACCTCCCTTGTGTGACTTCTTCTTCTAAGGAGTCTCCATAGTTTAGGATCATAACTTTAGGGCTATGGAGTGGTGATAACAGGAGAATTAAAGAGTGAAAGCTCAAGTCTACAAGGCTGGCCCTTTACAATAATTTCCCTTAATCCAAACTGGTTGCTAGCTAGTTAAAATTGGCTTTAAAAATCCCTCCCTTGAATGTGTGCAGGTATGAAAACTGAGAAAAATATATGATGAATGGATACCATGTAAGGGTCTTTGAAAATTGGATAGAAACAGCCTGAATCAACTATCAGAGGAGGCAGGGGAGAAACGGTGTAGTTTGTGTAGCGTCTCTAGGTAGCACACCACGCATGCAGAGGATAAGGCCTACTAGGATACTATGAGCTCAGTGACAAAGGTAGGCAGATGTATCAAAACCAATTGATAAGTGGTGAGATCTACAAGTTTGAATGGAGTGAAAAAAATGGTAGGATGGTGTGAGGAAAGATCTCCCCCAGTTGAGAAGGCATGATAATTACAAAAATTTTGAACGCAAATTTTCCTTGAAATTGATGTGCAGAGGAGGAAAAATGTGGAATACATGTGGAATAAAGATAGTTCGAGGCCTCAGAAAAATATCAAGAAATATTCATGAGCAATTCGGCCTTCGAATCCACCTTAGCATCAGATATGGTAGCACCACTGCCAACTGGTCGGAACCGGTAGTTTGTGCAGCGCAACAGTTTGAGTCTTTCAAAATTCAAAAACCGTTATCAGAGCTCATAAATATGAAATCTTGAAAGAATATTTTAACCACACCTAGCACTGAAAACAAGGAAGAGATGACATCATCATCATAACCACAAATCATGGTAGACTATGATGGACAAGAACTGTGCTACGAAAACTTCTGATGAGTTGGAAGCACTCCATTTCAAAAAATGATTGGACAGTAAGTAAAGGAGAAAAGGGACAGCAAGGAAAATCTACGAGGGTATGAGTGAGGAAGATGGCATGTCAAATCGATATGATCATGGGGTGAGTCGATCCTAATGTCAAGTCATGAAGGGAATCAAGAGATTAGTCAAAAAATGGTCCTAAATTAAAAATTTGTGTGAGGATCAAAACACAAGTCATGACTTAACACCTTATTTATCAAGGGGACCAAAACAAACACACTTTTAAAGGGGGGAAATAAAAAATTAAAATCTAAGGGTTTAGGGAAGATGAAACTAAAGGCTAAAAACCCAAGGCAACTTACTATGATAACATTGGCTCCATAGGGGATAGAATGCCCCATGTGGGCTCCTAAGAATGAGTAGATTCAGTGCCTTATCCTAGGGCTATGGGGTCGGTTATTAAAACAAAAATAAAAGAAAGATGATATTTACAATGGCATGAAAAGACACTCATGGCTCAAGCAAAGTATTTTTTTAGAAAATGGCCATTGACAGGGCCACCAAATACTTCTTCATCCTCCATATTTTGCAACTTGAAAGTGTTATTAGAGAATACCTCAAAAAAATTGAAGGGACCAATCCATAAAGCTTCAAATTTACCGTGCTTGCCTTCATCTTTCTTTGGTGCATCCCACTTAAGCACTAGATTGCCTAGTTGAAAATCCTCTTTTTTCACTTTCGTATCGAAAACCTGCTTGATCTTGCATTGATGATCGTTTGCTTTATCTATAAGTTGCTCTCGAGCCCGTTGCACTTCAACCAGCTGTTGAATCCTTCTGATCATATGATTTGTCTCTCCTTGGTAATCTTGGAAGAATTTTTCCGTAGGCAAGGCAAGATGAGAAGGAAAAATGGCCTCAACTCCATACACCAGCTATAAAGGAGAAAGGTTGAGGGACCTCTATGTTGTCACTCTGTCATCCCACAAATAAAACTTGAGTTTTGAGTCCCATGCTTTTTTTTTGTCCTCTAATATCTTTTTAATGATCTTTATAAGGCTTTTGTTAGAGGAATCTGCAAGCCTATTCCCTTGGGGGTAGTAAGGGGTAGAGTGAACCAATGTGATTCCAAACTATTCAAATAATTAAATCAATGGTTCAGCCTTGAAAGATGCATCATTATAAGTGACAATTATGTTCGGACAACCAAACCTCGCCATAATGTCCTCAAGGAAACCAATGATCACTTTGTGGGAAGCATTCCTTGTAGGGATAGATTTTATCCACTTAGTAAAGTAATTTGTGGCAGTCAAGATCTATCTATGTTGACCACTAGAAGCAGGATGAATTTCCCCAATAAAATCTATGCCTCACTATTGAAAGGGTCCCGAAATGGCCATAGGATTAAATGGAAAAGACTTGAGCTACTTCTTTCCAGAGAATTTTTGACACTTAACACAGGATCTGATCTTAGCACAAACATCGGTGAGTAGACTAGGCCAAAAGTACCCAGCCTTGAGAATCTTATATGTCGTGGCTCTCCAAAAATGATGCCCCCCACATAAACTGTCATGAAAATCAATCATAATATTTTGGGCTTCTTGTGGGTCTAGGCATCTCAAAAGCACTCCCAATGGGTCTTTCCAATACAAGACTTGATCAGTAAGGAAGTATTTGATTGATTTGAGTTTTAAGGCCCTCGCCTTGTTCTTTTCAATACCATCTGGAGGCTGTAATTTCTGTAGAAAAAATATAATGTCCTTGTACCAGCTGCAATCTGCCAATGTAGGGGTGACTTGAGAACCTTTGTTAGTTAATTCAGCCTGTTGGTTTTCTAATCATGTGTTGATGAATTTTACCCCCAAGGATGAGAGATTTGATTCATCCAACAACTTGGTTAAACCCTGGCCTTCAAACAATTTGTTAGGCTTAATATCAAGATCAAATTCAAGGATTTTAGCAATCCACTTTCTCGTTTCTCTGTCTATATCAGGCTGAATAAGAATTTCCTTTACAAAAGTTGATGGGACATAGGTAATGACTCTAGAATGCAGCACATAAACTCTAAAATACTTGAGATCTTTTACCAATGCATAGGCCTGCTTATCCATGATGTCATATTTTAATTCAGCATCTCTCAATGCCCTGTTGAAAAAAGAAATGGGCCGCTCTAATCCTTCAGCGTTCTTTTGCAATAAAACAGTTGCTACTGTATCAAATGAAGCGAAATAAAAAATAAGAAAATCCTTGGAGTAGTCTAGGATGATAAGGACTAGGGCTTCAGTCAAGGATTTCTTTATTTGATCAAAAGAATTATGGGACTCAGCAGTCCATTTGATTTCATTACCTTTTCTCAACATGGTTGTGATATACTTCACCAACTCAGCAAAATTTGAAACAAACCTTCTCAAAAAATTATTTTTTCCTGAAAAATATTGAACCTCCTTTTTGGATCTAGGAAGTGACAAGGTTTAGATAGCTTAAACCCTGCTGGAATCAATCCTTACCCCTTCAGCTGACACAATACACCCCAATAATTTTCCCTCCTTCATGGCAAACAATGATTTTTTTGGATTCAAAGAGAGACCAAATTTTCTTCATTTCAAGAAAACCTTTTTTAAATGATCATAGTGTTATTTATCATATTGAGAGAACATTGTTATGTCATCTAAATAGATAACAACAAAATTTTCCTTCTCTCCAATAAATGCTATGTCCATAGCTCGCTGAAAGGTCGCCCCTGTGTTCATCAAACCAAAGGGCATCTTAGTGTACATAAATGTACCCCAAGGAGTCGTAAAGGAAGTATTGTCTCTATCTTCTGGAAAAACAGAGATCTGATTGTAACCAGAAAAACCATCAATCATGGACATCCTAGCTGCACCTGTCACCCTCTGTAATATGTGTTCCATCTTGGGAAAAGGGTAATTATCCTTTTTAGAACTTATGTTCAGATTCTGGAAATCGACACAAATTATGATTTCTCCATTCTTTTTTCTCATTGGGACCAAGTTGGCCACCCATTCATAATACCTCAAAGGAATAATAACTTTAGCATCTAAAATATTTTTCACCTCTTCTCCATGATAGGCAGCAACATAGGATTTATTTGCCTCAACTTTTTCCTGAAGGTTTTGGTCTCTTCCTTTAATGGGATCTTTTTCTCTATAATGCTTGTGTAATAAGTTCTCATATATTCATAATTCCAAGCAAATACATCAGCAAATTCCTTTAACAAATCAGTATATTCTTCCCTCTGCTCTCTTGATAAGCTGCTTGACAATTTGACATATTTTGGATCCTTTTTTGTACCCACATTGCACTCAGTTATATCAACATCATCAGTGGACACTTTCCCCTTTACTGCCACATCATTTCTGTCAAATAATCTTTCCAAAGGAACTAGTCCTTTTGGAATGTGGTTTCTAGGTAGCTGCACAATATGATGATTAGCAATTTTATTAAGGAAAACATCAGCATGAGGATTAATTTCAGAATCATGATCCTGATCAATGTGTAATGCAAAAAACTCATCAACATTCTTGAGGAATTTTTTAAGTTCAATATCATCTTCAAACACCTTCCAATATTTGACAATGTCTGATATAGAAGACCTGTATTTGACTTCTACATCATACTTGAGTTTAGGGGGTAAGGGGATTCTGAAATTGCTTGTTGATATAGACAAAGAATCAGCCATGGTATTCTCTTCTCTAGGAATAAATGAAATGTTAAAAGCTGAGAAACAACTGTCCACCAAGTCCCACACTTCATTTCTATAAGACTTGAGCCTAGGGTGCTTAGTCTAGTAAAGATTTTTTACCTGAGGGACGATCAATTCAGCATCCCCAAATACTAATAGCTCTTTTATCCCTATGTCTTTAGCAGCCCTCAATCCCAAGACAAGAGCTTCATACTCTACCACATTATTAGTAGTTTCAAATTCTAGCATGTATGACAGAAATATAGTCTCTTGAGGAGATGAAACAAATACCACTCCAGCACCAACACCTTCCCTAGAAGAGGCTCCATAAGAGAACATATTCCAAATAGAGGTGGTTGGAGGGGAATATTCACAAAATGTAACAGACTATTTTCTTATTTCAAGAGGAGGTTCAGGGGTATCGGTGAGCTGCAAGATGTTGGATCCCAAATCAGTATCAAGAGAAAAAAATAGGATGATTTGTGGGGTTTGCTTCATCACTAATAATGTAGGCCAACTGAGCTTCCCTGTAAATTCTTCTATGCTCCCCCCAAACACAAGAATGGTAGCATATGAGAGATCCATATGCAAGGTTCCCCCAAGTCTTTTAATCCAATATCTTGACAAGATCATACCGAACTTGGGGGGGACATCAGCCACCATGATATCCATGACTACGCTTTTCATGGGCAGCTGAAATAAGGTCACAACCAGATCCTTAATGACCCCAAGACACTTCATTTTCCTAGATTCAAAAGAATATAATTCATGGTAGGTCTTTGTGATTTCTAAACTAAGTTCATCCATAACGGTTTCTAGCATGAGATTGTGCGATGCCCCTGAATCCATCAAACAATTATGCAACACCTTATCTTGTATATTCAGTGATGTATAGAAAGGAGGGGATGAATCATCTATATATTTTATCAATGGACCCAAGATAAATTCTGTTTTTTCATCTTGCAGATTTACTAAATCAATGGCACTTGAAGAGGCTTCAGGATGTAACATTTTGGAGAGATGTTTTTTAAATTATTCATTTTTTATCAATTCCAAAAAAGGTACAGGGATCTTGATTTTTTGGATCTCATTTTCAAATATGAAGGAAGATTAAGAATGTTATCCCCGATATCTAGGGATAACTAGGAGATCATGTCTCGAGGCCCACATGGTCCTAGACATGGAGTACGAGAGAAGCTTGACTTGAGCATGGCCCTTGAGGGCCCATCTTTTCTTCTTCTCATCCAGACTTGTCCTGTCAGCAGTACCAGCCTCCATCATTACCGGCCTGGGCTTGCATCAAAAAAGGCTCCTGCTCCATGAGGTAATTGGTCCGAGGTATCATGGTATGTGTCATATTTGATCATTATAACCTTCTTTTTGGATCTCATTTTCAAATATGAAGGAAGATTGGCACTTCAGGATCTCCTTTGGTTCCAGGAGTAGAATTTCACCAGAACTTGGGACTTTGAGTGTCTTTTACTTAATACTAACTATCACAAATTTGGCAGAATTTTCATTGCCAATTAGAAGCACTGCTTTTTTCCTCGTTCTCTTTGGATCTCAGATTATATCTATTAGGGATTTCATTTGACTTACTTAACTCATTTATTTGAATATTCATCAAGGATTTCTCATAAGAATATTGAGTCAAGTGAGGGGATGGGGATGTGTCACCTAAGAAATGAATCTCTCGGATCGCCTTTCTTCTCCTCTCCTTCTTCATCAGCAACCAAGTTGTTATGTAAAGGAGTTTGTACCCTTTGATCATCTCTCTCTCTGTTTATAGGATCTTTGGGAAGGATCTCAAGAAATATTTGGTCTCCCTGGGTTACCCCATGTTAATGATTTTGATTATTTATATAGGTTTGTTTTCCTTCCAGCTTTAATTTATCTATCTCAAGAGAGTGATTTTATTAATTTGGTAAGTTCATCTACTTGAGAGTGGACAATATATCAAAAGTTGAAGCTTCAGCTCCATTTTTTCTCCTATCTCTATCAGATTTTCCTCTAAGATTATCGATTCCACTATGTTTGATTTTACCTCCAAGGTTGCAATCTCTGTTACAATAAGGAGGTTGATCTTATTTCTCTCAATAGAGCTGAAAACTCGGGTCAAAGGCACTGCATATGTGATTTTTGTAGAGGTTTATGTGGGTTTTATCTCATCAGAATCTTATTGTACATTTTTTGAAATCTTTTAGAAGTCGAGATTGACTCTCCCTGCTACTTTTAGGGATCCAAATTCGCTGATAGGCTAAAGAAGTCTTGTCCCCCGCTGCCTCAAAAAGGCTCCTGCCTTAGCACCTCAATGCCAGAATGGATCCAGGCCAAAACCCCTAAAACCCACTTCCTAGGATCTCTACTAAAAGGATTTGGACTGTCACTTCCTCAACCACACATCCTCATTTTCAATGTTTTGATTGTCTATGCAATTTGTAGGCTGTGCAGTAAGATGTTCTTTTTAGGGGTTATATCTTCTCTCCCTCAAGTGAATTTGGGTACGTATTTTAAATAATCTCTAAAAGAGGGAGAGCATTCACTCAGTTGGAGGCGACAAGAGTGGGTATATCTTGCGTACCACTATGCATCTGTCCTATCTATAGTAAGCAACTGCCATTGGATTTTAAACCTTGTACCGCTATGGCATGGAACTTTCGATTCTTCGTATAGCTTTAGGTGGGAGAAAATGAATGTATGAAGGTGTATGTTACTTTCACAAATAAGGTTGATTCTTTGGAAGAATATGGTAAAGTCTCAGAAGGGGATGAGGCTCTCTTTGGTAGCATAAATTTTAACAGGAGGTAGGGTAGCAAAGCCTAAAGTAGGAAAATATTAAAGACTCTCAAGACTGAACCACTTTGGTAAATGTCTAGGAAGAAAAGAATTTCAAAGATTTTATCTTTCTGAAATCTTCAAAAGAGGAGTATTCACTGTGAAACTCTTGAAAATCAAGTTTCTTAGATACTTCAAAAGAAGGTAAAGAAGGATTACTTGATATAACAATTGGAGTATAAAGAGTGGAATCAACCAACTAACCAGAAGCACTTGTATTAGCAGCATAAAAACCTTTTTTAGAGATTTTCTCTTCTTGATTATCTTCTCTAGGGTCAGCTCCTGTGTTTGTCCAAAGTTGTGGTTATGGATTTGATATCGCATGTCTACCTCTTTAGGTGCCGAAATGAAACAATGGATCAGCTTAGGTAAGACGCAATATTCAAGATACTAAGTTCCAATGCACCTTTAGAACTAGTAAGCTTTGTCATTCAATCCTAAGAAAATGTCTCAAATCGTTCCCCAACAATGGCACTAAGAATGTTAGTAATTAAGAATCACCTTCGGGCTGAAATGGAAGGCAATCCCAAAGTATTCATCATGTTATATGTAAATGTAAAAGAGTTTTTATGTCAAATGGACAAGACTCAAGATGACAATATTCTAACTCATAAATCTAAAGCTAGTAATGTATGAGAAATCAAGCTCTTTGACTAACTTCTCAATCGGTAAGGGAGTAAATGTGAAAAGAGGGAAGACTTCAATGAGAGAAATGTAGAGGTTTGTTCATAAACCATCAAGTTCCAAACAATCTAAGGAAGAAAAACTCAAACAAAATATCCTCTCTTGAGTTCAAAGTTTAAGGAAATTAAAGAAACATCATAATAATATTATAATCAAACATACATCATAATATCACCACAAAAATTCATGTGAATCATTCAAGCATGAACACTTAAGCATCGGGCAAATTAGTTGGAATAAGAAGTTGATTTCTATGAACCAAGAAGTCTCCCAAATCAAGTACATAACTAGTTCACGGTAACTTCATCAAAATACAAAGATAAGGGAGCCTAGCTCAAATCATTCTGGAACTCACTTCCAAGAATTTCATCTATCTATTTATAACCAAAAGAGAGGCAACATCTAGAGGTAATGAGTTGGCCTTCCTCCCATGAAAATATCCTAGTAGTTATTTCATTTAATAGCTTAAACTACAACTGTGCTATAAAAAGGGAAAAATGTTGGCCACCCATCTAAACAACTTTGAACTAACTTGATCTTTTGTTGATGTGAATATCCATATGTTCCAAGTTTCCTTCAGATGCTTGTAACTGCCATCATGCTATCAGCTGCTATATTTTTATATCTTCCACATCATCATCCATTCACTAAGGTGATAATTTGGGCCCCCCTATATTCCTAGTACCTGTTGGTAGCTTCATTTGGTAGCGACCTTCCGTAGCGCAACCTCCAAAATAGAAATGTTGAATGGTTAATGTTTCAATCCATGTATACCTCCTCGTGTAGAATCTCGGATAGTCAGCCAAAATTTCAAGAGCATGAACCCCAGGTGCCTCTACAGAATTGACTTTAATTTTGTAGCCATCCTCGGGTTCCCTCTGTAGAATTCATCAGGCTAGAATTTTTGTAGCCTATCTCCGTGTATCCTGCTGTAATTTCATAAGGCTCAAATTAATCCTCGCAAGACTATCCTTTCAATGTCGAGGTTTTGGTAGCATCCCTAGGCAGTTAGTAGCACCATCTCTACATCATTCTTAGGAACTTAGGTAGCGTTATAGAAAACATACAGATAGAAATTTGAAGTTTATAAATTTTCATAGCGCTAAAGCACTATGGAATGTCTGTGCTACTAGTGTCAAAAGATCAACTCTTTGGTAGCATCACCAAAATATGAATAGTATGTATTTAGAAGACATATACTATATAGTGGCAGAGGTTACTCTTTAATTACATATTCTTGAAAAAGGGGCCATCCTCAAAAATTAAGTTCACCTCTCTACAACTACTTCATCAACTTGACACTCCTTCTTGTGGAAGGAGGAATTCCCTTTGGCACAACAATTTTCTTCCCTTTAGCAGTTGTAGGCTTCTTCACTGGAACTATGTTTTCTTTGGCTGTTGGCTTCTCCTACTCAATAGCAGCTTCAATAAGCACCTCCAATTTTCTTTGAGCCATCTTGTCTTGGAAATGTTGCAGCTTTGCTTTGAGCTTTATGTTCTGAGAATGTAAGTCTTTGTTCTGCTTCTTAGTAAAGGTTTTCTTTTGAGCTTCCTATGGAGAGGTTGGGCCTTTCTTGCTGCAAACCTTACTAGATCAAGGGTGTGGTTGTATCCATCCATGATTTCTTTCATCTTAACCCTGTAAGATGTGGCTTCTTATTTCAAATGAGTCACCTCCTTCCCAGCATCCCTAAGTTTCTTGATTAATCTTTTAAATGTTTGACTGTCAGGTGGAGCAGTGATGTGAAATCAGCCTTTAGTAGGACCATGGTTTTCCCACGATAGGAATTACTGTGTCTATCTCAACATGTTCATGATGCCTTTTCCCTGGCATTTCTTCTCTTCAGACAGATTTACTTTTCTTCTCCATAGGATTTTCTACTGCCTTGGCCCTCTTGTCTTTCTTTGTGGCTGTATGATTTCCAATGACTTGGCCCTTATCTTTGTTTTTCTGAAGGATAGAGACTTTTGTTAGGGCTTGTTCTTCAACAACCTCTTTGGGAATTGATGATCTTGTGAAAGGCCTTCTGACCTTGATGTTGGTTGTTGAAGGGGATGAAGAGAAGTAGCTTCTTCCCTTTCTTGGTTGTAGTTTTAGTAGAATAAGGGGCTTCATCTAACTCCTGGGAGGAGGGGGTGAAAGGTCTCTCTCTGTGGAGAATGATAAGTTCTTCCTCAGTTCTTGCAACCTCCTTGATGGCCTTTTGATCTTGAAGAAAATTTCTCTTCTTTCTAGTACTTTAGCAGCACTGGTAGATGGTAAAGGGCTTGCTATTTGTGACTGAGGAGTAGCTACTATATCCAACTTCATGTGAGAATCAATAATGAAATTTTCCCATGAGACATCCTTCTTACCCAATCCTTCTAAACCAAAGCATTCTAATCAAATCTAGAATGAAAGATGCTAGTATCTACAGCCTTAGACTTGGATTGAACCCCGTCTGGCATTTTTCCTATGCACCTTAGCAAATAGTAGGGAATATTTCATTTTTCCAATAAAATGCGTAGAAGCCTTATATGGTACCGGTATAGTGTATTGAACCTCACCTCACATGTGAAATACCTTTGAATGATAATAAATATTTCTTTATCAAACTTCAATCGGGAGGATTTCGGTACACCTTAGAAAGATTTTATTTCAGCTTGATATCCAAAGTTTGAGTATTATATTTGCATAGGTCGCATCTAAGGCCATGGATTTTGAACCACCTCTCACCGCTGATAGGGATCTGTGAAATTCTGAAATAGAGGTCTCAAACACCTCAAATTCTAGGTCCCCTACCTTGGTCTTAAAGCCATCAAAATGTAAGGAAAACTGACTTGTCACCTCAGGATGACCTCTCTTTTCATATTTTGGCATAAAGAAAGGCATCCCACTCTTTGAAAAAACTGGCTCCATGGCTCACGAATAGATGCATGTCCAGAGGCTCATTTCTAACCACATTACCTCCCTTGTGTGACTTATTCTTCTAAGGAGTTTCCATAGTTTAGGATAAGAGATTTAGGGATATGGAGTGGTGATAATAGGAGAATTAAAGAGTGAAACCTCAAGTCTACAAGGCTTCCCCTTTACAATAATTTACCTTAATCCAAACTGGTTGCTAGCTAGCTAAAAATAGTTGTATAAATCCCTCCCTTGAATGTGTGAAGGTATGAACAAGAAAAATATAAGGGGATGAATGGATACCTTAAGGATCTTTGAAAATGGCTGAAATAGCCCAACTCAACCTAAGTAGAGGAGGCAGGGGAGAAACATTATAGTTTGAGTAGCGTCTCTAGGTAACACACCACACATGTAGAGGATAAGACCTACAGGGATACCGGAGATCAAGGGAAAAGGTGGGATGTATTAAAATCAATAGATAGGTGGTGAGATATTTAGGTTTGAATGGAGGGAAAAAATGGTAGGATGGTGTGAGGAAAGATCCCCCCCAGTTGAGAAGGCATGATAATTACAAAAATTGGAACACTAATTCTCCTTCAGATTGATGTGCAGAGGAGGAAAAATGTGGAATACATGTGGAATAAAGATAGTTCGAGGCCTCAGCAAAATATCAAGAAAGAGTCATGAGTAATTCAAAATTCAATCCACCTTAGCATCGAGCATGGTAGCACCACCGCCAATTCATTCCGAATTGGTAGTTTGTGCAGCGCAACATTTTGAGTCTTTCAAAATTCAAAAACCATTATCAGAGCTCATAAATATGAAATCTTGAAAGCATATTTTAAACACCCCTAATCGAAAATAAGGAAGAGATGACATCTGCATCATAACCACAAATCATGGTAGATTATGATGGACAAGAAGTGTGCTACGGAAACTCCCCGATGATTTTGTAGTGCTCCCCATTTCAAAAAATGATTGGATAGTAAGTAAAGGAGAAAAGGGACAACAAGGCAAAGCTACAAGGTCATGAGTGAGGAATATGGCATGTCAAATCAAGTTGATCGTGGGTGAGTTGATCCTAGTGTCAATTCATGAAGGGAATCAAGAGATTAGTCATGAAAAATAGTCCTAAATTAAAAATTTATGTGAGGATCAAAAAATAGGTCATGACTTAACACCTTATTTATCAATGGGACCAAAACAAAGCCACACTTTTAAAGGGATAAAAAATTAAAATCTAATGGTTTAGGGAAGATGAAACTAAAGGCTAAAAAACCAAGGCAACTTAGTGTGATAACACAAAGATTGAGGTCATCGTCAAAATCCCACCCCCAAAGACTCAGAAAGAGATGAGAAGATTTCTTGGACATACCGATACCAGTTGTTTTACAAAATTTTACAAAGATTGTTGCACCCATGTTTAGATTGTTAATAAAGGATGTTGATTTATTTTGGACTCCAGCAAAGGTTAACCCGCCTTTGAAACCTAAATATAAGCCGATGTGAAAACCAATTCTAGACCCTAATTGGCTCTCCCATTTCACATATCCATTGATGCTTCTGACAATAGAATATGAGGAGTATTAGGGAAAAAAAGAATACCATCATTCCTATGCCATTTATTTTTCAGGAGGAAAGAACTTGTCCCCACCGAAAGTTAAACTACACAGTTGCTGAGAAGGAATTCTTGGAAATAGTTCATGCTATCAATAAGTTTTACCACTACATCACGTGCTGTGAATTATTTGAAACATACATATCATTCCAAATTCATTAGATTTCATGAACAACCATAACTAATGGTCGAAAGGGGACTAAGTGGCTCCTTTTATTGCAAGAGTTTAATATAACCATTCTTGACCTAATTCGAAAGGAGAATTTAGTGGCTGATTTTCACGCATAAAAAATGAGGATGATGATATTCCTGGTGATGATAGTTTCCTCGTGACTAACTTTGTTGATATTATGGTAGTTATGGAGGTACTTACCTCCACGTGCAAACTTGACGAGAATAGAATATTTTGAAAAGAAAGAAGAAACCCTAATGAGTTGGATAATAACCCCAGAAGATAAGTCAACTTAAGAGGATAACTTGTATTAGGTTATTAGCCCAAGAGAAGAAGACAATGAAGAAATATTATATACTAAATAATTGAATTTAATGAAGTCGGGTCCCGGCAGCCACCGTGATTTAGTATAAATACGTATACAAGATTCGTGAATCACAGAGCACACTCCAGGTGCATCAGCAGTTTAAGCGCTTTGTGTGCAAGTCCAAGAGAGCTGTCGCTCCAGACAAATGTGATCCAAAGCAGATTTTGTTTTGGCTTGTATTATCTCTTGGTTAGGTTTTGGATTATCTGATCATCTCTTGTTTGGCGTGCTATCCTTGGAGAAAGGTGAGCTACCACTTTTGGCTATCTAGCCTAGGGTTTGCATCCGGAATGATCTCTCTTCAAGGTTAAGGTGCTAGGAGGGTGTCTTCTGCCTATGGTTGGGGTGACAATAGTGATACTGCCTATGGTAAAATGATCACAATCCATCAAATTCCCACAGGTTGGCACCACACCCTTCTCATTCACCAACCATTGGAAGGGAGCAGCCATAAGGATACTAAGGTCATTGAATAAATGTCGCTAGGTTTTCTATGATGTTACCAAAGCATCACCGCTAGGGTTACTTGCAAAAGTGCTTGCATAAACCCTAACACTCCTGAGTCAGCCTCTTTAAGTGAAGGGATTGACCTAATTTCCATATATATACCCGCTAGTTCCTAAAATTTGCACACATCCCCGGTAATTCCCCAACAAGCTAAGACGCCAGAGTTTGAGCCTTTGGTCAAATCTAGGGTTGACCAAGTCAAGGCAACCATGACTTACTCTATGAAGTCGTAGAAACAATTTAGATGGAGCTTCAAACTTCATAGCGTGGAAGACAAGATTGAATCCCCTATCCTTTCCAAGAATAAAGTGGTTGATATCGCGGAAAGGAACATCGTGGAACCAAGAGTTTGAAGAAGGAAAGAGAAGGAACCACAAAACGTTGTGCTATGGAGAAGGTTCAAATACAATATCAATGCCATGGGTATTATAGTGGATTCTATAAATACCACTTGATAAATTCTATATTCCCATCTTGAATCATCAAGGAATATGTACTATTCCCTAACAAACCTCTTCTCACCTCAAACATTGGACAAGCAATGAGTCTAAAGAATGAGCTCTATGACATGAAGATAAATGATGATCAAGAACATAACATCATACTTTGTGAGGATCTCATTTTAATATATCAACTACAAGCTATTGAAGAGATCATCCTAGAGAAGGAACTGGTAAATATAGTCCTCAATGTTCTTCCCAAGACATGGGATGCATTTTTGTAAGCATGAACACAAGGAAGGAGTATCCACATTTGAAGAACTTTACACTTGTTAAAACAAGAAGAATCAAGGATTAGTGCAAAAGAGAAACCTCAAAATAAATACGATGATCAAGCCTTCATAGCAAGATTCAATAATTTCATAAACAAAGGGAAGTTTGGCTCAAGGAAGAATCCAAATCAAGAGAAAGATATGTCATAAATACAATGCTTCAACTGTCGAAAATACGGTCACTACAAGAATCATTGTCCTGAGCTAAAGAAAAGGAAGAAGACACACCAAGCATCAGTTGCTGAAGAAAACGAACCTACAAAGAAGACTGAGCAAGATGAAAAAGACTTCTTCTTATGAGCCAAGGTAACAATACTCTTCATAGTTCTTGTATATACCATGTTTTTTGTACATATCTTGCATATCTATTTTCTAGAAGATAATATGTTCCAAGAGAAGAGAAACAATATTGCTATCACTGTGACTACAGGACAAGACAATACACATGAAAGGATGAAGTACATCAACAAACCTTGGTAACAATTCATGTGGAATTTATTACAAGAGTAATAGCTGCAAGATAAGAAGAAATCAACAATCAAGAGGAAATTAGAGTAAGACTTATGACACTTTACAAGAAGGCAATAAGGATGCAAATGGAAGCATGGATTATGTTAGATGGAGGGAGACGATTATATACTTCCAAAAGAAAAACATGCACTCGTACATGAAGCAAGGATTAGGAGGGAGCTAATCCTATGATCCGTTGAAGATGATAAAGTATATATCCATGGTAGCAACCATAGAAAGTAGTACGTGTTCAGTTTGACTTTAGAAGAAGCCTTCTTTGAAAAGAAGCCTAAAAGTATCCCTGATTGTCCATCCACATCCGTGATTCTATGATGAAATAAAGAAGTGAAATATTTAGGGCATGGAATCTATAAGAAACTCCATCGATCCAAGAAGCTAAAGAGAAACATGAGGAAGAACATGAAGATTCCAAGAAAGAAAGAAAAGATAGAACAACTAGTCATTGTATCGAGAATCATAAGACTATCAGCCTAATATGAACTCACCAAAAAGAAATCAAGCAGAGGAAATGAAAAGTGTGATGAAGAACAATGTATGGAAGACTTATGAATGAAAGCATTGTGAGATACAGAATTAGAATTTCTCCCAGATGGAGGGAGAAGACTATGATGATTGTTTGCTCCAAGTAAACTAGACATACCTCTACATGAGCCAGTATATCATTCGCAATATCCATGGATTGGAGTTTACATGTAGAGAAACCTCAAGGCTTTGAGGTATACCAGAAAGAGACCCTTGTATGCTAATGGAAGAAGACAACTTGGTGAAGAACCTCCAATGCACAGCAGAAGCGTGGTGAAGACTTTCTATAACAGATATATTGTATCAGAATGGTTACTCAGAAGCTCAGAATGATGGATTGCTAATCCATGACAAACTCTCATGATGGTAGAAGAAGTACTGCTTGGATATGTTCCAGTAAGACCCTTGCCATGATGTTATGAGCTAGAAGGAAACCAAGAGGAATCAAAAAATGATATACTGTATTGATCAGAGCTATATGAAGCCTTCAGAGAAGACCAGTGTTCCAGAAAAAACTGAAGTACATTTAAGATCAAGAATTACACTCTCCATAAAAGAGAAAGTGGTTCTCAAATATATATCTCCACAGATGAGAAGATAAGCAGACATTTTGGTAAAGCCTCTATCCAATATGAAAGAATTTGTGTACTCAAGCTGGAGCTCGTGGAGACGACTTCCTTATTGAAAAAGGAAGAGATGACTCCCAGGTTGGGAGGGAGCATTAATGTGTTATTGATTTATGGACAGTCATTTTTCAATTTAAAAAATGGTTCAGGATGAGAGGTTCCTTTCCAGTTCGGAAAGTGGTTTGAGATTTCTGACGAACAGGCATTTTCCAGTTCAGAAAATGGTCTAGATCGAACGGTCATTTTCATAATGAAAATGGTTCGATGGATTGTTGATGTACCATAGATAATGATTTCCAATTGTGGTTAACATGGGGAATGGTCTAGGACAGACTCTCTTCTTGATGGTTAATCAAGAAGACTGGCCCACCTCACTGGACAGTCATTCTTTCGAGGATCACAGTTGTGAGAATATTCGAAGAATGGTCCATTTTGGAGGTTGGTGCAGGACAGTCATTCATTAGGGAAGATTCATTCTCTCTAGGTTGCACTTTGTTTAGTGATGAAGGAATGGCCCAGGGTGGGGAATGTTCCAGGTTCAGCAATCAGGGATAGACATTCCTTAGGGCAGACTCATTCTCTCCAATTTGCACTTTGTTTAGTGCCGAAGGAATGGCCCAGGCTGGGGAATGGTCCAAGCTCAGAAATCAAGACAGTTATTCTTCCTTGCTTGAGAAGAATAGTCCAGATAGCTCATCATTGATGTTTGACTTTCTGAGGGAATATTCTCTTCCATATATCACAAATGTGAGTGGAAGAATGGCCCAGATTATTTAGTTTATATCATAACAATGTTTTCTATGCAGGTTGATATCAGATGATTTTTATGGAGACTGTATGTCTCTGGACAGTAGATGCATGCTACTATGGTGGATGTGTTCCACTGATTATGATTATATGTCATTGATCAAGCATCTATGTGCTACTTGGTGTGGTAGTGTACCACTGGATAGTAGTTGTGTACTACTATGGATAGATACGGTTGTGTTCTATTGAATGACTTTGTTCCAATTTCCTTGAAGACTATCAGTAGAGTTGGAAAATGTTTAATCAGCTACATAGATGATCAATGGACAGAGATTTCCCAAATGGAAAATGTTCTAGGACATTTATTCTTCCAGGACATATGTCCAAATTAGAAGAATGGTTCGTGTGTCACTCTGTGGAGTGAGTGACTTATCCAACATCATGTTGGATTAATCAGATGGAGTATGGTTTCGAGAGATGATGCAGTCGATGACACTGATAGTGATGATGGCGCTCATGATCTAGTCATGAGATAGTCTATACGACCATGTTTATGTTACCAGGTGAATGTTATGTTTGTTCTCAAGACCATTACCTTCAATACATCCCTAGCTAGGAGGGAGTGTTGATATTATGGTAGTTGCGGGAGGTATTTACCTCCACGTGTAAACTTGACGAGAATAGAATATTCCGGAAAGAAAGAATAAACCCTAATGAGTTGGATAATAACCCTAGAAGACAAGTCAGCTTAAGAGGATAACTTGTATTAGGTTATTAGCCTCAAAGGGAAGAAGTCGGCTAGAAGAAATATTATATACTAAAGAATTAGTACCCAGAATGAGAAGTCATCCCTGGCAGTCTGCCAGATTTAGTATAAATACAGGAGGCCATTCTTCATCCTGGCCAGTATTCTCATAACTACATAGCACACTTGTGCACACTGCAGTTGGGTAGTTTTGTGCACAAGTCTGGAGGAGAGTTGTCGTTGTAGCTGCTACAGCTAGTAGATTTCATTTTGGCTTGGACTATCTCTTGGTTATGGTTTGGACTATCTGATCACCTCTTGTTTGGTATGCTATCCTTGGATAAAGGTGTGTTATCCTTTGTTTTCCTATCTAGCCTAGGGTTTACTTCCGAAATGATTCTCTGTCAAGGTTAAGGTGCTCGAAGGGTGGCTTCGGCCTATGGTTGGGTGACAATAGTGATACTGTCTATGGTAAAATGAGCACAATCCATCAAATTCTAACACTTTTTTCCCTTTCTTTAAATACCCCATGGTTTTCAGATATGGAAAATTATTTGGCTACTAGGAAGTTACCGTCTCATTTTTCACCTCACGAAAAACATAGAATTATTACGCAAAGTGCCAATTACTCTTGGGTTAGCCATGACCTTTTTCGTACAGGTGTTGATTTGATTATTCGTATGTGTCTGAGAGGATGAGATACCAGAAATCCTACGACGAAATTTTCATGATGGACCATGTGGTGGCCATTTTTTTGACAAACGTACAACATATAAGGTGTTACATTCAGGTTACTATTGGCCTATCATTTTCAAGGATGTTGCCAAGTATGTGAGGAGTTGTGATAGTTGTAAAAGGATAGGAAGACCCATGTCAACTAACGAAATTCCCTTGCATGCCCAAGTCATGATATAACCTTTAGAGAAATGGTCCCTTGACTTTGTAGGACCAATTTTACCCATGTCTCGTAAGAAAAAATATATTTTGGTTTATACAGATTATGTCACCAAGTGGGTAGAGGAAAAATCCCTATTTAGGGCTACAGAAAAATCCGTTGTCGAATTCATTTATGAAGACATCTTTACCTGATTTGGTGTTCCTCATGAAATTGTTACAGACCAAGGCACTCAATTCACTTCCAATATGATGAGAACTAACAGAGAAATATGGGATTAAGCACTGCAAGTCTTCTCCATACCACCCACAAGCTAATCGTCAAGTAGAGTCAACAAACAAAGTTTTGGAAGCTATCTTAACCAAGACTATTCAATTGCATCATCGAGATTGGGATGATAGGATTCCAGAGGCTTTATGGGCATATCGGACCACCTGGAGAATACCCACTGGGAATACCCCTTATGAGGTAGTATATGGGAAACAAGTGCTTCTACCAATAGAATTCCAAGTAATGACCTTCCGTATTTCCGCGAAATTGGGATTAAACTTAGATGAGGCTCATAAACAATGATCCCTACAATTAAATGAGTTGAATGAGATCAGGAAAGATGTTATCCAACTCTTCGGTGATTTTCCTTCGGGATTTTTTGAGCATAACATTCATAAACTCCCGAAGCCCAGATTTTCGAAGAAAATCTGGACCGTTCGTCGGTCACGACACGCGGCAGAAGATCATTCACTTCGTGGATTTTCCTTCGAGAGGTTTTTCATGATTCACATGTGAAACTCCCGAAGCCCAAACTTCTGAAGAGAATCTGGACCGTTCATTCATCATGACACATGAAAGCAGATCATTCACTTCAGGGATTTTCCTCTGGAAGCTTTTTCATGCTTCACATTTGAAACTCTCGAATCCCAGAATTCCAAAGAAAATCTGGACCATTCATTGGTCATGACATGTGGCAACAAATCATTCACTTCAGAGATTTTCCTCCGGAATATTTTTCATGTTTCACATCTTAAACACCCGAAGCCCGAAAGCTCGAAGTGAATCTGGACCATTGATCCTAGGT